>JABBWI010000297.1:0-82164 GCA_016647755.1 Suillus subluteus | reverse complement strand
GTTGAACGACCATGATTGAGGCTGAATTGAGTGAGATAGTTGAAAGTGTCGAACGCAGAAATGTCATCTGCTGACTGATATGTGCCGTGACGGAGTTTCAATACTACGACTTATGCTGGGTGTAGCGCTATGTAGCTGGATATTTTCATCAATTCTGCGCTAACGTCAACCCCAGCTCTCCACCGTGCACATGCAGCATGATAACCCATGTGACATGCTGTGACATTTGCGCGACTGCCGGCTTCTGTGGGGTGCCGATTGCACCGGAACGGACTGTATGCTAGCCTCATCTGCATCAACGGCTATTGTAACACACTGATTGAACCGTGTCATTAGTGATCCCTACCCAGTACCTGTGACAACCTTCTATGCCCTGCAGGGAACTGATCAGGCTCCTCTGACTCCGGAGCGCTTTGCATTATTTGGTTATCACTACGAACATGTAAGCACACCCTCGACTCGTCTGAAATACCATTCCTTGCGCCACTGGCAATTGCAAATACTAAGGGTTTCAATCTCGATGCCTCTAGTGTTGCTGATTTTTTGGGCGGCTAGGAAGCTGTCACTCCTATGGGTACTGTATATCTGTCTCGCAGGGGCAGAGATGGCTTAAGTGGCTGGTGCAACTCCCGACAGACTCGGATAAGGAGTTCAGCAGGATATGCCTGTCAAGATGGCATTATGGAACAGTCCTTTCCTGAGCCTGACAATGATCCAGCCGTTGCATTCGGGCTGAACGTGAAGAATAGCCCAGAAGTACTACTTGCATCGCGTCACGATCTCCTGACGCAGCAGGCAGTGGGGATTTATTAAGCGCCAACTCTTCAAGTTCCTTCCACCCGAATCACTCCAGTCACACGAATATATATTATCACCGTACCTGCAATGCCACGTTTGCTTATCACTTCTAGGCGCAAAACACGAGCATCCGGTGATTTCGGTCCCTAGAAAATACAACAGAAACTATTTTGTGACGCTTTTAGGCTTCATCGCGAACTTCGAAGTCATGTGCAGTTATCTGGCTGCCCCGAGCCGGGGCCGGGATGGCTGCATTATATGCTTCGTTCTTTGCGAAGACTTGAGACCTTCCTAATAAGAGCCTGATGATACGACATTTCAATCACCAATTGATGCACTTGCCAGCGATTCACATGTTGCGCCACCACACGACACGAAAAGGTTCAACATATAAGATTGAAAGGGTAAAGCATAGTAGCTGTACATACGATATGTGCGATATCCTAATATTAATTAACTCCATGATAATTGTGAAAAGATGATAGCAAAACCAGTTACCGAACGCACTGCGAAAACATGAAAGCACTAGAAATGGAATAAAAAATTAGCCCGAAAATTATGAATAGCAAAGAAAACTAAAAGGAGATGGTTAGTGAAGCAAAAGGAAAAGCGAATTCCAAAGGCAGACAGAACATAATTTGGGGGAAAAACGTAAAAAGTTCAAGTCAGTGTTCACCGAACCTCATAAATTGACTCCATCCAGTCAGATGGTGGGCGAACCAACACCCTAGGGAGCGTTTCGTCTTTGCGAAGTATTCCGCGGGCCTTACTTGACTCTGTCCGACTAAGCGTCAGCGGCTTCAGATGCTTGTTCACAGAACTAGCACTGGGAGCAACATTCTCATCGTGCTCTTTCACCGACTTTGGCTTCTTCTTTCCAAGAACGAGCGGTCGTGTACCTGCAAACCTGTTACTGGCGACATCGCCAGTATTATCATGGTTTGAAACACGATCTTTAAGAAGGGAAAGAGTGCGAAGAGAATTCGAGCCCGACTTCATTGCGGGCTCTATGGCGTCCTTGCGCTGGTTGCTAGACTTGAGTGGTTTCACCACCCGGGAGGACCACTGTGCGAGTGTACGAGACGACATCTCGTTAGTGATATTTCGTTCGGTGGGCGGCCGAACCTCTGGCTCTGTTGGTGCTTGAGTGTGTTCTTCGGATGACTTAATATAGACAATACTTGAGCGTTTTGAAGTCGTTTGAGAGCGAGACATAGTGGCAACTTGATGTTTTCGTGCAAAAATGGTATTCTTTTTCGTGCAGTGGCGTGCTTTGCGCAGCAGGATCAAATTCGGTCATAGGGTCAAAGAGGGTGACCGTGGATGCAGCGGATGGCGGAGGAAGTATTGTTACGGTGTCAAGGGTAACGACGGAGTTACTTGCACTTTCCATGCCGTGAGGGACTTCAGGACGAAGACCAAGAGTGCGAGTAGACATCGTGCGGCCGAGGGAGGCGCCATTCTGGACAGGCTGCTCATCAACATTCACGGGGGGATGTGCAAGGTTTGGGACCAATTCGTCCCCCCAGACCGTGTTACGCCTTCCATCGTTTACAGTGGCGTATCCACCAATCTTTGTGGCAAGTGCGCGGCTAATCTCGGATTTCAAAGCATTGGCTGTGTCCTTGCGAAGACCGAGACTGCGCAACCAACGTCAGAACATATCAATGTAGGAATCAGGGGCTAGCTTACCTAGGAAGACTGAAGTGATGTCTCTTGTGCGCAGATGCCTTCTTGGGCCTGACTTTGCCGTTGGAGGGTGTCGAGTGCAGCGCGGTACTTTCCCAGTCTCCTTTGGCGAGCACACCAAAGTCATCATTATCCTTCTGGGTGTGGGAAGCTGGCAGGCGCTTCTTCTTTTTCACAGTGCTGCTGATCGGGGGGTCGAACTCGAACTCGAAATCCTTGATCTTCACATCACTTCCAACCCTCAAACCAGGTACAAGAAGGGGCAGAACACCAGCAGTGAGCACGTCGATCTCGTTAACATCGTCGTTGACGACTGCGCCGAAGCTATAACCAGACGAATACGACTTCCGGTGGATGAGAGTGCGCGTTGATTGTTGCTTGGCAAGACGAACATTAGGAGGTGTGGGAGGAAGAGGTTGAGACGGAGGTCGGCTGGGGCTGGGCTGTAGTCTGTGCTGATTGCCTGACCGATGACTGAGGAAACAGAGCGGGAGCGGAGGTGCGAAGAACCAGAAACGACCGACTTCCTCTTCTCCATGCCAACACCAGTAGTTACAGTGAGAAAATCACCACCTTGCTTCTCCGGCGATGCTGTGACAACCACTGTAGTTGCAAGCGCTGAGTAATGCCTCTGGGCGACCATTATTCGCGAGGCGAATTCATCGCCTGAAATTCTCGACTGAACCGACTGCTTCCTGATTCTCCCGAACTCCGCAGAGTGGGGGGTGTTGGGGAACACAGAAGTATTGAATGATTCAGACTCGGTCTGCATTGGCAAAGGGGGGGTCATCTCTCCATCTTCCTTTTCATCATCAGGGGGGAGTACAGCTAGGCGCGGAACAGGGTTCATAAGACCAAGTGCCCTGCTAAGCTTACCCTTCCCGTTCACGGCGTCCCCTTGTGAGAGCCAGACATCTCCAGAGCGTCTCCCTTCGACAACTGTGACTGACCCAGACCGCTTGTACTCGCGGTTGCAGTCGGTGAGAGTGACAGCCGGAGATGGCGCCCGCATGCAGACTGAGGGAGGTTCCTCGTGAACCTCGAAAAGACCGGTCGGAATGGGGATGGGCGAGCGCATAATGATGTTCATGGCAAGGAGAGGCGAAGACAGCGTGACCGAGAGGGCAAGAAGAAGAGGCGTGGCAGAAGATACGAAGCCGCTTCCAACGAAAGATAGGATATATGGCAGGGAGAGCGCCTGGTGACAAGATATTAAAGCCAATTTAACGTTAGACAAGGAGGACTTACCAAAGGAACCCAAATTGTCATCATCCAGCAGGCATACCGATACATTGAGATGTCAACATCATTGCCATTATACGCCAGAGAAGCAAGGCCCCTTTCTGAATCACCCTGGTATCCGTATCCTCCAAGAACTCGAGCACTCGACAGAGCAGGAGTCAGGGGCCGATTGCATTGGGGAAGAAGCTCAGCGTTAAGATCAACAGCGCTGACGCCACCTTGATGGCTGGTGGGATAAGACCATGCAGAGTGCGAGATTTGAGACCCAGATGGGGAAGTCAGCCATGAGCTCTGCGAGCCAAGACGTGGCCGAGTCGGAGTGTCACGACGGAAAGGGTCAGGATCAGAGCTTAGTGCGTCAGTGGGTGATGAAGGGTGAGATGAAGGCAATGGTGGGACTGGCGGAATTAATGCGTCACCGGTCGCAGGCGTAGGCGGATCAAACCAGTAAGACGATTTAGGCACAAGGGAGGTTTTGGATGTCATGGCACAGTCGACGCGTAAGGAACCAGAACGGGGGTGCGTTTGATGAGTCGAGAAAGACCAGTTAGACACGGAGTCTTGATGCGTACTGCCGGCATCAGAGGTGAGCCAGGAGCTACCTTCCCTGAGGACGTCAACATCCTCAGTCGCGAACGAGGGGCGGGGTTTGTCCTCGACTTCTTTGGCAGGTGGCCAGCTGTCTGTGGGATCATTGAGTGCAGCAAGATTGCGCCGGATCAGCACGAGAGTGTACACGAGACTGCCAAACGAGGCACTGCTCAAGACGGCAACAGTAGTGGAATATGCCAGGATTCCAACGAAGAAGCTTGGGACACCTGCCCCCGCGATAACGCCAGAGAGTACAGTGGATGTGAGCCCCAAGAGCAGGGTGGGTGCCCACAGCATCCAGTGTCTGTATCCGAAGGACACCGACCGCCCCATACGAATGTGGATCAACGTGAGTGCGGATACGACAAGAAGACAAGTCTGCCTGATTGTCAAGGCAAACCACAACCTTGCCGAGGATGCAGCGTCACGGGCCTCGCCATATGCTGCAGGGCCACCATAGTATTCATTAAATGCCTGCCAAATGAAGACACATAGAGCTAGGATATCGAGGGAAGCCAACCATAGGTGACTCTTGTCGGCTGAAGAAAGAGAACGAAAATTATAATCAGGCAATCCAAACTCGGACTAAAAAAAGATTAGCTATTTGAGGCTCATGGGAAGATTAAATACACACGGGAGCGACTCGTCTGCTTAAAGGATGAGGCGGAAGAATTGGAATTACTATGCGAAAAATGACGAAAGCTGATGATATAAACGAGACGAAAGACAGAATAAGTGTTGGAATAAAAGGAATCATGGCGAACGTTGAGATCGTTGTGAGCGTTGATAAATTCTTGAATGGATCTTGGATTTGACTTTATGAGAGAACGTTGGATGCGTGAATGCGTGAACGGCGTAAGGCCTTCGTGACAAAAAGCCGCTATTGAAGAAAGCGCCCGCCTTAAGGAAGTGCAATGAAAAGTTTAAATGTCTGAACAACTCGGAAATCGAACATGAACCAAATAATGCTGGACCCATAATAACAAATAGTACATACTTGTCAACAACGCGTTACCACGTGACTTTTGATTTTTGAACCAGATCCTGGCCGGAGGAATAAGTGACAGTTGCCAATGGAAGAAGATTAATTTACCGATTCATATACAACTACACCGACAGTCGGAACACCATAGGTCGTTAATATTGATAATGCCTTTCAACCAACCAAATTTCGACCTAGTAGTTAGAATGGTTTTGTCAAAGGCTTTAGAAATCAACAGAAACAAACAACGCGCGCTCATCTTCGATTCCGCCTTTCGAGCTGGATACGGATTATGCCTACCATCACTGACCTCCCAGATGAGCTTTTGGATGAAATAGCGCATCTCTTACCAAAGAGGACCCTATCCTCCTTATGTACCGTTTCAAATCGCTTTCAATCCCGTGCAACGCGATGGCTCTACCGGTGTCTGGCCCTGGCGGGCAATGGTGACACGATAAAAATCTGCAAGGTCCTCATTTCAAACAAACTTGCTGCTATCTCCGTTCGCAAAGTTCTCCTGTGGCCAGGTTTAGCATTCTCTCGCCCAAGTCTCACAGGAGGGTAAGTACTTGCCCTTCGTCATCTGCATACGTGTAACCACGCTCGTTCGATTCAACAGACCCTTTTATCTCTATCTGTCCGCCTTTTACAAGTTGCTGTCCCGTGCCTTGGCTTGTGCGGTAAATGTGGAAAATATCCGGTTAATGTTTCCTTACTGTGGAGCATCTCTGGCATTAGATGCCTGCGCGTTCCCAAACCTTCATTCCTTTGCCACCACAATGGAACCCCATACTCTTGCCTCGTTCGTCAGGAGACACCCACAGCTTCAGGAGCTGCATATATCTCCGAGTGACCTGAGATCCATCTCATTGTCAGAATTCAGTGGAATATCACTTTCCTCGCTGAATTCGGTCTGCCTTCCTCAACCTTTGCTGTTTATAATTTCTCCGGATGCACCTCTACAATCTGTTTTGTCTCCAGAGATTGAGGATGACAACGAAGAGATCCCGGATTTTATCAGGCACCTTTCTCGATATTGCACAACGCTCGCTGAGCTTCATTTGTGCCGTCCTCACTGGAATGCCGAAGTTTTAATGCATGTCGCGACTTTGCTGCCGAAGATCAAAAGCTTCACATTCACTAGGATGATACCTGGTTTACACCACTATTCCAATGCAGCTGTAAGTTGTCGCTGCGCTCCGAAAGCTCACGACGTTTATGGGTGCAGTTTCTCGAAGCATGCGAAACAGCACTTCCTTTTTTCAGCTCCCTCGGTCAATTGCGCATCGAAGTTGCACGCAGTCGAGAACTATCGGGCTTTACTTTTGCGTCCGACTACAGATCCGACTTCAAGATGGTTCAAATATGGGGCAACATATGTCCGACCCTTAGTGTTTGTGCCTTTCCATGTACGTACGCCTAACGCTCAAGTATGTTAATGATGGGGAAGCGACTAAACGACCCATAGCCGGAACCGCGTGGCATCGTATTGAGGACAATGTATGGATGCCGGACTTGCACCACAAAGTTGCAATTCGGTGGTTCTTTGAGGCCGCCTCCACGGATCAGTTTCCGATCCATGTCATGGGGTCTTTACAGCAGTTCTGCGATTCCATGGGGAAAGTCGACACCCTCGGACTGCTCAATTTTAGGTCGCCGTCAGCCATGGAATCAATTGGCCTTTACCCCCAAACAGAGGAGGACGAATCGGAGTTTTATTCAAGTGATTCGGATGAGAACGATGTCGAGATCGAGGAATAAGATCAAGTGATATAGGTGACGGGCAACCGAGTCTGGTTGAAGAAATCGTGTCGTTGAAAAGGGCCTGACGGTACGTGTCTTGCTGTACACTACGAATATTTATGCATTGATGTCAACACACCACTGTGCGATCGTGATATCATCCCTACACTTCTACTACTGAACTGCACAAAGACTGAGAGCATGGGTATTTACGGATCCATGTAATAAAAGGGTAGACACCATCTGCAGGTCCAGAATTTATCATAACGCGTAATTCTGAGCTGTGTCCGCCAAATCTGTGAGCAGTTTGACCTCATCCAGCATCTTCCCCATCCCGTGCCTCGGCCGCCTCGCGAGCAGCATGGTCTGCCTGCTCGGCTTGCTCTTTCTCTCGACATTGCCGTTCGGCTTCTTCGTGAGCAGCTTGCGCTCTCCTAGTTGCCTCTGCCTGTACAGCCTCATATAGACGTTGTCGTGCTTCTTCTACCAGTGCCTCGCACGTGGCCGCCTGCTGAGCAACCCTTGCCTCGCATTGTGCCTCGCGTGCAGCCCTTTGATAAGCAGCTTCAGCTCTGGCGATCGCCTCGGCTTCAGCTTGCTCTTGTGCACTTGCTGCCCAGTCTGGCCGCCCGCTGTGACTTGAGTGTCCCGCACCCATGAGTATTACAAAGGGTTGTATATGACGACGTTGGTTGCTCGTTGGTACTAACAGGACGTCAGCGGAGATGACTTTAGTATAGTACATTACTCACCTGAATCGATTGATGATGTAAGGTCTCTACGAGAGTGCCCACTGCCTAGAGTCTGGGCAGGCCCAGGGTGGCTCAAATATTAATACACACCGCCTTGTTTTAGCAGCCTCGAGGTTCCCCCAAGGGACACTGGTTGAACAACCGTACCATTAAGGTGCCGTAATAAAAGTACTGCAAGTCTCAAGAGGCGCCAAATACCACTGTCTCTCGTTGTTGGCATTAATTCAAGCTTCAAGCTTCATCAAAGTCCCATCACATGAGTTTTATAAAAGGGCCGGAGACCACCGAGCGCGAGAAGCTAGCTGTTCGAATTAGATATCAAAGTAGCCTCTCTAGTCATCATTCTGGCTTATACTCTATGTAAAGTTCGTAGCATGATCACATCAGATTAGACGCGTGAAGAGCTAGTGACTCCCGACATCCCAGGTCTGAGATGCCACTTCAGGTGCAGGGCCCAGCGCATCGGACGTATGGTCCGCCGCATAATCCAGTTATTTAGGGTGCCAATGTGGCCGGCCAGTGCGGGCCATGTCACAAGGATGACTATGGCGACCCAAATGGGATATGCAATCGAGACAGTGATAACGTCAGAAGTGCGGAAAATCACAATAGACAACGATGCAGCAAAGAATATTACACTGACAAAGAATGAGCTACTACTCCATGACAATTGACCAGCAACGCACCCCCAAATCAAGAATGCGAACGGCAGACTCAGCATCAGGGCAAGGCGCTCGATAGAACTTTTCATTCCAAACATGAATGACGCCTGGTGGACGTAAACAATAAAAGTAAAGCAACTGGAGGCAGACTTACCACGCGTTCAGCGGGGTATCGCCGGCCGTCATTAAGTTGTCTAGCGAAGACTAGTGTGACCACAAACGAGCCCATGGCACACAAAGTGGACAGGTATGATACAAGGATTGCGGACGTTTGAGTCTGGACGAATGGGATCGCGAGAAAGCTGATGTCGACAGCAAGTAACACAGTAGACTGGCATGGATACTGGTCACTTCAACAATATAAAGCAAGGTACAACTCACGAATATTGCGTATCCATTCCATTCGCTGCTGAGCCTATCGGTAAAATTCCTATACCGCCCCAATTGGATAATCTTTTTATCGACCAATATCCAGTGAAGGACCTTTCTATGAGCATTGGGGGATCCAAACATAACGAGATTCATGACTCGAGAAAGGATGGTGTCTGAACGCTTGTCGGAATATTCGTATATCAGTTTGTTTGTGTTACGTCGGGCACTTGGTTGTCCACAAAAGTTTAGAAAGTTGACGATGCCTAGCAACCTATCAGGAAACAGGGTGCGCTAACTACTGACGCGGGCTCACAGAATCGTTCCATACATCGAGCTTAAATCAGCGAACATGTCAGAAACAATGAACTGGCATTTCATTCTCAGACCTACCGACGATGCGAACGGAATGTTCATTCTCCTTGTTGAGGCTGCCTGGAAAAATATCAACAACGCTACCCCAAAAATTGTGAATGATTCACTCATTAGCGGATCTATAAGGCCGAGCATGCTCTCAACCTGGTCCGAAGCAAAAGGTGATAGAGATGCGCCAAGATCAATGTATTCTATTGCGAGTCATTCTGATACTGCTTGGAATTCTTACTGGTCTGCACTCGCCTGTTTGTGCGTGTATAAGGAGTTCTTTGAGTCTGACAACGATATCTTCCGGAAGACAGCGTTTGTTTGGAAACAGATTAATATGTCCCCTGTCGGCATCATGATGTGAAAATCAGGAAAGGTAAAGATGGGCTACAACAAAGTGTCAGCGCATACACTCGGAAAAGTGAGAAAATGCGCACTTCGGAGGCGTACGAACCAGTATTCGCTTTCTAGTGCATACTCTGAGAGAGACGCAATGAAAGGAGCTTCAATGGAAAATGTTCTACGGAAAGAACTCACTGACGTGGCTTTTGCGTTCTACACCTCGAACATCAAGCATGAGGTGAATCGATTTGTGGGCTTCGAACCAGAAAATGACTCGTCTGTCGTGATCAACAAAATAGTAGCCGATGGTGTTACTATCCCCCAACATGAGCTCCAACGCTAACTCGACGGACGGAAGCAAGGCGATGTCTGCAATCCACGCTTCTTTATATGCCTTCTCAGCAGCCTTGGACATTTTGGCCGCAGTTTCAGGGTCTCGAACATCAACGTCAGTGAAAACTCTCTGGGCAATATGAGTAAAGCCATGCAGGAGAAGCGGCAGACACACTTTATATGACTGATAGAAAAACAAAGCCCCTGACGGGTGGGTGAGCGGCTCCCATCCCGCTACTGGAGCAAGCTCCCTATGAGCCCATTTCAATCTCGCCGTTGGCTCTCTCAACAAAATGCTTACTCTGAACAGTCCAAAGGACCTTTCGCGACCTCAAACACTACATAATCATTTCGACTGTGAGAAAGGATCATTACGACAACGCGCTCTTTAAACACAATTTGCGTACATTTTTGCATCCCTGTCGTTTCGCCTGATCTGGCTGGGTGTAATGGGGGTTAAAGTGATGTCAGGGGACTGCCCTGGCACCGGAGACTGTGGTGGAGTGGTGTAGATGCTGGGCTCAGACCCGGAGCTTGGCATCAATGGTGAACATGAGTTCCGGGGGGACTGGACATTGAAAGCTACGGGATGCGACCCTTCGTCCAGCCCCGGGGTTTGAATCTGAACGTTGGTTCCAGGTCGGCACCCTTCGTCATGTAAAGGTGCTTGAAGTAGTGGTACAGCGAGGGTCACAGAAGTTGTCAACTTGTCTTGTTCAGTTGGCCGAGAGCTCAACGCTAGTAAATCCCGCTCTCGACAAAGTCTATCTGCTCTACTAATGGCGGCTTGCCACCAGCGTCGAATCAGCCGCAGAAGGTCAGAAAGGACACTCATGTATGAGCGAGATGCAGCCGCCCTAATAATGAGCCTCAACCAGGAGATGAACTTGAACATGCTGCAGCGGATGTATTGTTTAGGCATGCTCATCAACGATTCGAGGTATTGAAGTTGAGGCGAGTCCAGACTCCAGAACGTCTACTAGCAGGCGAAAGAGTAGTAGAACAATAGTTTTGCAGGCCGTGCACAGTGCCAATAACAACGTTGGATTTCTAATATGGACGTTTCAGCCTTCAGGCCAGCCGCAGGAGCCTGCAGGCTGCCTCGTGGTTCAATTTTACGGTGCTGGTTCACAGGGCCTGCTCCGTCAGTCCACCATGTCTATTTTCCTAGACCAGCATAGACCAGGTTTGAGTAATCTGCCGTGTAACAGTTGGAACACGAAGTGACATTATAGTAGGCGCCATGACTCGGAATCATGATGCAGGAACGCGGTGTGCACTGTGGAAGTAGCCGGCCCAGTCAGGAAATTAGCCAGTCCGACGGTGGCACTGTCGCAGTGTTGAAACTTGACAAGGTCTGTATCGAGAGTTTCCGACCAGTATGCACCAGCCACCGATTGAGGGTCGAGATCAAGGAAAGAGACATAAGTAGGTGTCGGCAACCGAGTCCAATACCGTGGATATGATTATCACGTAGTTGAAGAAAATCGTGCCATTGAAATATAGTACATGAACGGTATCTACTACAGGTCGTCCCTACGACTGAAGTCACTGAACTGCATAAAGATTGGGAGCATGTATATTTACAGATTCATGCGACAAAAAGTAGAAAAGCATCTGCGGTTCCAAACCAAGCCCAAACCATTGTCATACACCCTACACGGATCTGTGAGCCGTGCCCGCCAAATCTGTGAGCAGTTTGACCTCATCCAGTATCTTCTTCGGTGCCTTGCCAACGACAGTTGTTTGTAGAGAAACGTTCGACACGAGATAGACCGGTTGATCAGGCAAGTTCGCCTCTTGGAGGTTAGTCCTGATGCTACGGATGGTTTCTGCCACGTATTGGTCGCGCGCCCGCGCAAAGTAACTGGCCTTGTTTCCACCTTCATCGTCACTGTTATAGCCTATATCTTTCATGAGGTTCCTGATGTGCTGATCTGCTTTAGAGCGGACGATGAACGCGGGAATGCCAAAGCGCCTAGCGTTGGAAAGGATAGCGACATCAGTGGCAGTGAAACGATTGTTGACCACAACGATGATGCAGTCGAAGACGAAGAGCCCTTGATCATTGAAGTATTTCCAATCGGGGACCTTTAATGTACCCGCTCCGGGAACATCGTACCAGACGAAGCGGCTGGATGGGTTTGGATCAGGGTATCTGGCCACCACGAGGGTAGTCTCGTTCACGCCGACCGCGGCGGCATCAAGATCCATATTGTGCTTGCCCCGGAACGCGTTAACCAACGACGACTTGCCGCTACCAGCTATACCGCTGACGGCAACATGGAAGAAACCTCCGGTATGCTGTATCTTAGCTCTGAAAGCAGAATACTCTTCAGGGGTAGGCACGACCACAGGTCGGGTGCCATCTCGCAATTGTCTCTCGGCTTCCTCTCTCGCAGCTTGAGCTTGTCTGGCTTCTTCAGCAGCCCTTTGTGCGGCGCGCTCAGCTGCTTCCCTCTCGGCTTGGAATCTTCTGTTTTCCTCTTCCCTAGCTCTCTGTTGCCGTTCCCGTTCTTGCTGGGCAGCAATGGCAGCTTGCCTAGCAGCTTCTTCAGCAGCTTGCTGTCTGCGCCTCTCTTCTTCAGCTTCTCGCGCCAGTCGTTCGGCACGTTGTCTTTCTTCGCGAGCCCGTGCTTCTGCAGCCTCGCGGGCAGCACGTGCCGCCTGCTCGGCTTGCTCTCTCTCGCGGCGCTGTCGTTCGGCCTCTTCGCGAGCAGCTTGTGCTCTCCTGGCTGCTTCTGCTTGTTCCGCTTCAAAGCGCCATCGTGCTTGTTCCGCCTCGCGCATGAGCCGTTCGGCCTCAGCACGGGCTGCCTGAGCAGCACGTTCTGCTTCTTGACGAGCAGCTTCAGCTTGGGCGCGAGCGCGAGCTTCAGCTTCTTGTTGTGCACGAATTGCTCCCCAGTCTGGTTCCCTGTGATGTGAGTGTCCTCCGCCCATGACTAGAATTTCGACAGTTGTAGATGAAGATTTCGTCGGTTGGTCGGTGGCACTAGCAGGATGTCAGCAAACATGGATTTTGGCATAGTTCATTCAATCACCGACCTGAATCGGTTGACGATGTAGGTCTCTATGAGAGTGCCGTTTGAGAATCTGGGGAGTCTGAGGATGTCACGGCTGACTCAAATACCTCCTACGACTAGCAGCATCGAGGGACCATCAAGGGTAACAGTGGCAGTACAGTGATTGAACCGAGTATGAACCAGTGTACAAGCCCTTGTCATATTACCTGAAAACGTCTGACGATGATCATAAGAGTAACTTCTTTCGAAGCACACAGCGTCTCCTATTAACTACCGCGAACACGGTAGTCCGGCGTGTAAGGCGCGTCTATGGATAGGAGAATGTAGCTACCAAGTAATGATAGAGCTTCATCACAGGTTCACCACAACAACTTCGTCCTCCAACATTGCGCCGGCAATTGCCGTCATAATGTTATCATGAGTAATATTAGCCTATTGTCATATCATACATGTCCTCCGAGTCAGCTTGGTGCAATGACATGATCTATCAAACAGCTTCAAGCTGGAATCCATCATCCCAAAAAAAAATCAATTGCACGAACGTAGATCGTCATCAGTGGAATATCGCAGTCGACCGAGACGAGCTTCTTACGATAGTCCCCAAGCGCTTTCGTCTCAATATAGTTAAACCACTACACCCAACCGTCTGGACCACACACGAGCCCGCAATCGTCCTCGTTGCTAGAGCGCATGGAGTTACCATCTGAAGAAAGAAGTTTGCTCAGTCGAATGGACTTGAATGAAGAAGGGGTATTGGGCATGCGTATCAATGATAGCTCGTCAAATCCTGTGAAAAGCTGGACGAAAAATTCTGGGTCTCTACAGCATACAAACACACCACCAGATCCTAGTCAAAATTCGCCTTCGGTATGTTGCTGGCAAAAGTTCGGTCACGATACTTACGTTATGTCAACCAATTGAACTTCAATTAGTATACGAGACTGCGGCCAACAAGGATTACCCTTAACTTTCCGTCTCAGACTCCCCCCGCGCAAAAGTCCAGCAGCGCATTGTTACCATCTGCATTCGAATCTGGGGTGATCAGTCTGTTAACCACAGGTTTTGACATGCTACGCGAACCTCTACCGGAGTCAACAAACGCACACAATGGTGGATTCGCGTCCATTGTAGAGAGGTGCAGGCAACATCTAGCACCTGTTCTTCTTATGTCTGCCAAATCTCGAGATTCTTCGACAACTCTCGACATCACAGCGTGTGCAGCCATGCTTACCGATGATCGTTGCCGCGAGTTTCTGCAACAAGCTAGAGATATGAAACTTCAAATGGATGCCCTTGCCCCGCACCCACCGGACAACCCCCTAGTCGTCGCAGTTGATGCAACCATCAACAAGGAGGACTTAAAACGCAGCATGGATAGACATGGTGAATCCACTCGGACTGCACGTGTTGGGCTAGATTCCGGGTCACGGAAGGATAGCGAAGCTACATTGGTAGATTTGCCAATTGACCTCGAGGCCTTCTCACCCGTCGAGAATTCCAGACAGAGCTTTGTCAAGGACATCACACTCCCAGTCAAACAGATCATGGAATATGATGGAGCTCTGTCCCCGCACGACCCAAACCCGGCAAATGTTCAAACGTTGACTCCTGCCTCTGTTCCACATCAGATGGCTCCATTGTCGTCGATTCCTGTGGAAGACATCGAAATGACGACATCTTTAGCACGTCACTCAGCAAACTCAGGATTGTCTTCTGCAGATCCTCAGAACATAGCAACAAGCTCTTCTGCCGACTCCTATCCGTTGTTACTGAAAATTCCAACCCTCTCTATGCCCGGAACCTGGTTCGGGCGTCAGGGTCTTACTCGACCAGGCATACTTAACATTGACTTTGCGGTTGGAAATGGCATTATTCCCGCAGCTTCGTCAAGTAGGTACGCAAGACTCCGCGGTTTTAACTTAGGCGCCTTCCTTACGAGAGATCCTAGCTCCCCCAATGCTCCATTTACCGTGCAACTTTCTTGTTTCCGCAGGGATCCTCGTCATGAGCTTCAGGAAAGTGATAACCTGGATACCACTCTTGACAAAATTAGGAGTGTGGGAGAGGATTGGCCTACCAAAGGCACCCTCGTGGTACAATTGAACATTGAAACTCCCAATGGGCGGTCCTGGCTTCCCTACGAATTGGTATGCAGCTATTCATGGGTGCTACCTCGAGAAAATAAATAACTTAGCGTCTGCTGCAGGAAAAGGGGGCACTGAATGTGACCCCGTCTATCACGCAAGGTAGCAACACGTTGCGTCTAATACACCTCAGTGATCTATCCGACTTTACCTTCGTTCTGTATGCCCTCTCGCCAGAGCTTCCAAAGAGGGCGGAGCCCTTGAGGGGACGATGCTGGGCATCCAAAATTACCCAGCCAGACTCAGAGATACCATTTGACACAACAAATATCATTCAGCAGTATGCAAACATACCAGTTATTGTATCATAATAGTTACCTTCGTACCTTCAGGTCAGGGTCAGTTTAATCTACGTTGTTTACCTCTTGCATTGTAAAGTCACGCACGACATGATATCTTGGCATCAATAACAACTTTCCTTAATAAACATGACAATAGACTAATAGCATCTGAGGCGCTCGCTTTGGCATCAGATAATCAGAAGGTGGGTATATACTACGTCACCGCCAAGTTTATCAAAACGGTCGCCTCGAGGCGCGTTACGTTGACCTCGGTAACCGAAAGTGCCTGCCTGCCTTTCCCCACATGTTTCTTTCCCTCATCATCCTTGTACTTTTGGAAAACATCCGTCAACCCTTCATTCACTTCTTTACGACCTCACGACTTCACTACGGCATACTCACTCGCACTAAGCCATCTCCACCATATCATGTCCGGTGGAGACCCAACCCACGCCACACTAGAGCCTCCTGATGTCAATAGCACAGAAACTGAGCGACAAAAAGGTAGAAATCTCAAGAAGGATGAACGGGGGTATGCACAAGTGTACCTCGCTCGAGCACGGATTGAGGGGATTGAGAAGTGGAGAGCAGCCGTGGACGCAGCGCTGCGGGCAGCCGAGGAAGAACGCACGCGGTTTGAGGAAACGAATAGGAAACGACGAAGAATCGAGGAAGATGCGTGGGGAACTCTTGAAGAGACCCAAAACAAAGAAATCGAGGAAGCTTTGACGCAGGCCGTCCCAGTTGAGGTATGCGACTAGTTATTGTCATCATCTCGTTCCTCCTGATAATCTCGTCTGTAGCATACTGACGCAGTGGGAGGTACAAAGCAGAAGCGCCGCAGCAGGCGACATGAGCTCTGGAAAGGCCTCCGAAATATGTTTTTTAATATTATCTTCTAGCCAAGTCCGTCGTCTGATTTCTTATCGTCGGTGTTCGCAATAGCACAATTTGGAGTTCTGGGAGGCATAGTGGGTGCATGGCGACCGGTTGAACGAAGACGGTAGCCAGCAATTACGAGGTAGAAATTGCCATCGCAGCCTTCCTTGACTGAGCTGGACTGATGCTCATTCCACCAAAGGACGCGCCCAATCCATCGTCATCTGACTCTCCCCGTTTAGAGGCAGTGATTGGTATGCACGAGCCACCTTGTCCATGCTCCCAGTCATCAACTGTTGGACACTCCTCTATCAGGTCATCTTCATCTTCATCTTCATCTTCATCCTCTTCTTCATCTTCATCGCCAATAGCCACCGTTGCCCACTCTCGATACACGCCTTGTATGTACTCGCCTGAGCGGGGTAGTTTGAAGGGATCAAAAGGGAAAAATGTATGCAACTCCTGTGGGCCAACGCTACCGGGTGCTACACCGGCAAATACAGGGTACGGTGTTCGTTTGTTCGCCTCCAGAATGGAGAAGCAGTATGTGAAATCAGTTGCTCGCGCAATGCGAGCAAATTGATGTACAACATTCTGAGAGCAGACCTATTTTGCAGCAGTTAGCCAAAGAAACTCCGCACTGATGACGGCTAGCAAACCTTGAGAGGGTTGAGATCAGATGTGATGACTCTCTGCACGACTCCTAGCTCGCTTATCCATGTCTTCCGCCCCACCTCTTGTTCGTCCGGTTCGTCCTGTAAGTCACGCCAACGGAAGCAAAATACCAGAAATACAGACTGGACAACCGCATAAAAAACGCTGTGATTATTGCTAGCGGCATTGCCAGCCTCGACAGCATCTAAGTGTGCTTCAAGAAACGCGCATAGGACCTTAACGGCCCTCTGTGCGCCCTCACGATCAATAAACTGTGCGCGCGAGACAAAGCTCCCGATATAACTGCTCGCTGCCGCACGTTCCACGGCACTCGCACTTGCGCTTCCAAAGAGGGCTTTGTCGACAAGAAGTCCAAGGAACAGGTCTGAGAACTCGGGATGAAGGGAAGCGTACCAGAAAAGGAGGAATTGGGTATATCGGGACTTGAAAGTGCGGAGAATAGATCTGTCGAAGATGGCTAGGAGAGTATGGAATTGGATTGCGAGGAGGGTATGTGGCTCGTGCGATTGCGGGTCGCGATCGTGCGTAGTTGTGTGAAGGGAGAGAGAAGAAGGCACGAGGACGGTGGGTATGGATGAATGCAATTTGTTGAAGTGGTCAAATACGAGCCTGAGAATTGCGTCGAGTTTCGAGACCATGTCATGAATGTGTCTGGTGTCTGTGAGGGTATCTTCAGCACCGCCGTCTGACGATGCATCAGACGATAGGTCGCTCAGACCATCGTCAACATCCTCATCATCATCAGAAGAGTCACCCTCTTGCCCTACTATGGTATCAAATGGATCAAATTCGAAAAGTTCGCTGTCCGTAGGTTCGGCGTCTTCAAGCTCTTCGAGCTCTACTTGAATCTCCACCTACATGCAAATAACATTAATTAGGATCCAGCCGCCTGGAGAAAAGAGCGCGCGCTCACATCGACCATCAAAGCCCGATCCACGATAAGGCCTAAAACCCTCTCTGAAAGTTCACTACAATACTCGGTTACACGCAGTAAATTTCGTATATAAGCTACATGTGCAGCTTGTGGCTGTCGTTTATGGGGGAAGTTTCGTACGAGGAGAGGAGCCAGAGATGACGGGAGAGTTGGTACAAGGTTTAAGAGATGTTCGAGAAGAGCATGTTGTCGATCATAGACCACACGTCTCGTTAAGGGTGTGGAGCCCTCTAAGTTGGAGGCGACGGCGAGAAGACCAGATTCTGCGAGTGACGCGTTAAAACTGCCTAATATTGTTTTCATGGCGGTAGTGACTCACGATATGTGAAACCCATCGCTATTCTGTTGAGAACAAGCGATAGGTATTCTGGACGCGCACTTATGAGCATGCCAATGAATACGATATATGATTTGACGAAGACAGCATCCATGGTAGACCATGGTAGACGAACGATTGCCTCTACCAGTGGCGCGTGACGCCTCTCGAGGCGAGAAAGGACGTGTGAGAGTGCAGAAAGCCAGATACGGAGCTGCAGAGACGGCACGGTAGGTGCAAGCGTAGATTTATTTGGACTAAATTGGTCAACAAGGTCATCAAAATCTTTGCTATGCCCCTGCGCACGAGGATCAGCACGCGATTAAGTGATATGCCGCCACATACTCACATTAAGCTTCTCGCGTATGGCCTTATTCACGTATGCGAGGAACATGTCCTTTTTGAATTGTTCATCCTGCTTCACCCGCGAATTTGTCGCGATAGGACGAGAGGTGAACAGTGGCGAGTCCGATGGCATGGATGATGAGGAGGCTTTGGTATACTTGTCTAGGGTGACCCTTTGGGTTGGCTCGAATCGCACGGAAGGTGAAAATGGCCCAGTCTTTGGTGCCCTTTGATTGAACTGGGAGAGTCTTGAATGCGGGTCCATCGTGACTGTTTATGACTGCTTCGCATCCAGTGTGCAGCTGTGCAAGATAAAAAAAATCCTATTATTATTAATGAATTATTAATATTTTAGGTTATCCTAAGAATTGATGTTTATTCCAGTTAAGTCTCCCAGTCCTCATCGCCAACCACAATGTCTACCTCATTCTCGTCGGCTCACAGGCTCTATGTCAAGTCACTCTACCGTCGTATGCTGAAAAATGAACTAGACTGGGTTGTTCGCAGAGATATCTGGCGTGGTCGTGCAATGATGATTAGAGCCGAGTTTGAGAGAAACCGGTCAGTAGTGGACGTGAATTTGGTTGTCACTCTGGTCTAACTGGCAGATGGTGTTGTCATGTATTAGTGACGTGACTGAGCCTAGAGCCCTTGCCCAGATTCTTGAGAAAGCAGAGACGCGTCTCGCAAGCAAGTTGCATCCCGACCCTTACATCCGTGAGTCTCCGCGTCTCCGTCATATCACCTCCTCTAAAAAAGTTTATTTTTCGCAGCTCCTTCCATGCCAGGAGGAACAAAGTGGTATGTGGTGAACCTTTATTCTCGTATTCGTCCTTTGTTGAGTTCAAAACTCATACAGGGAACGCAATATACCTGTATGTTACATCTTTCCCCTTTGTGCCATTATCCTGACATTTCCTTCCACAGCCTACCATTGCTCCTTTATATGATCACACAGCTGCCGTACATCATTAAATATTGTATACCTGCTTCAGCACCCAATGCACTCCATTGTGTTGAACACTGGACATCTTGCTGTGTTTGCTGTAGCGTCGTCATCTAATCCCTTTCTGGAACATCGGCATTTTCAGTAGCACGAGGTCTAACGTACTATCAGTATGACGTGCACTAGTGATGCTGACGTTGAACTTGTCACCCTTACCGAACGACTTGACGTTACGTCCACTGCTTACAGCCTCGAATACACTGATATTTGGACCACAAATGTAAGTTCGACCAGTAACGACAACCTATCAATCGTCCTTTGATACCGCCGCATGTACATTCTACTCACAACCATTCCGCGTCCTTTTTTTACTTACAATGCACATCCCATCCCAGAGCACTGATCAGATTCGCTGATCGTTCGGGTGCCGACCGGAAAATAGGGTATCGAAGACACTCCTTTATCTTCCGAGGGCCATTACAAGTGTCGAAATTATATTGGTCGCTGCAGCGACAGACTTCGCCGATATGGAATCCATGACTTGTGTCCCTACCAACAACATTCTCCAGTAGTCAAGTGCGGGCGAGGCACAACGAGACCTCTTGTGCTGTCAGCAGGCCGATGTTGATGGTGGTTTGAAAGATGGCTAACTCCTCGAGAGCGCTTTGTGTGCTAGGGCCGATTGTCAGTCCGTCCACGTTGGATGTTACGAAGAAGTTAACAAGGAAGAGGAGCAGATGGTTGAACGTGCCCGGCCCTTTTTGGATGTCGTCAACTGCTGCCTTAGAACGTTCGAATCTGCGATGTCGTGATCTTTAAACCATCCTTGAATTCGGAAGGTGGAAAATGGCGGCAGGAGATAGACGTTATCGCAAGAGTGGCTACCTCGCCCGAGATGTAATGGCCTATGCTTCATGACATCAATAATAGGAAGCCCCATCGGACAATGCAGAGGACCCCGTCTCTAGTCATCCACCGGAAGCGAGCCAATCGCGAAAGGACAATTTCATCGTCTGCAAGGATCCCAGGGAAAGCAAGATTGGATTGATAGAAAATATTTTATACCTGAGTAAGCCCCAGCAGTTCTGAGCTGGGAGAACGCTCGGGAACCTGATCTGTTAAAACACAGGGATACCACGGTGGGCTAGTAGAACTCTGCAAAGTATAAAAAGATGACAGAGCAGAACCTCTGCCATCTGTTATACTGTGCAGAGACATAACAAATATGGAACTAAAACAGTAAGTACGTATCCTGGGTGCTCGATAAACGAGGTAGAATTGGTCTGTGCCTGGATTTAGCCGTGCCACTCAACCTAAAGGACAAGTCGTTGTGAGTGCATTTTGACTGGGCAAAACGAGCAAGATCATCTGATGATCCATTTACTGATATATTACTACAGGCATAGCAAGGTGACCATATGCCTTGTTATGTTGCTAACTGCAACCGTCTGCTCAAGGGCTGGACCGGCCTGAACAGAACGTCGATGTACAGAAAATGATAAACTCATACTTTTGAGACGGTGAACTGTGCTTCGGGTACGGGCCAGATATGTCATAATGTGTGGAGTGTTGCATATACAGATCTTGCCACTCCTATGGGCGTGCTAGCTGGCGTCAGTCAGACGAGAGGATAGGGTAGTTGTGAGCCTCGGCCTCAAATGAAGCGAGAATTCAGAATTTGGCAGCTGCGCACCACTGGCGAGGTCGTCGTCAGATAAACCGGCGAAAAGTTTCGTGTGCCCTTCGAACTCAATGGAGCTCTTTGACCTGCTTAATATGCTTTTAACAGTGCGTCGAGCCTCAACGAACGTAAAAGTCAAGTGGTCGATGGTTGCGTGCGTTGAACAATCAAAGTCAGTCAAATCCGTTTATCCGGTGGCGTATCTCAGTTCAGTAGATCACAGTCACACTGTACGGACAGACCAGGGGTACAAGGAACCCTTGTGACTTGCTTCTAGAAAGGAAGGGAACTCGGCGAAGCCACAAACGACATTTTTTATCAATGACCTGAAAGGGGTTTGGGTTGAATATACTGCCCTGCAATTGCCCTGAAAAATGTTTCACGAATCATCAAAATTTAAATTTTCGAACGACTGTCTTCTTTCTTCTATATGTCGACTCATAGATAAGTAATCGACAAGAAGCATTCAATCATTCTCAGCTGATTTATTAACCTCCCGTCACTGCGACGGGCGCCCACAAGCGCCCATAGGAAGCATTATTCAACCGATTTGAACAAAATAAACCGAAGTTTTGGCAGGTAAGATATTGTCAACAGCGCTACTCTCAGCTGAGTTCAACCGCCAACCGAAACAGACAAGCAGTGAGTACCAGTGCACGCTGTCTCCTCTTCTTCAACTAACAGTGATGATCTTCAGTGTGTACAATGTTTTACACGCCACATACCTGTGGATGCCAGAAGGACTCAAATGCAAGGCACGCCAAGGTACAAACGTTTGTTGTTCCCGGTACGCTAGGGAACAGCTGGGCCAGGCAGGAAACTATTGCGAGAATCATCTCGTGAAAGACACTGCACCTCTACAGATGCGTCGCGTCAGTGAATAAAGGTGCCTTAATCCTTTGACATCCTCTTCATGGAGCTACTAATACGAAAACTCAGAACCGGCAGAGCCAGCCAGTAAGTAGTACCAAAGTAATACCAGTACAGGCTATAAGTTACTCCTACGATGTGTGTATGGTGAAATTAGAGTTAAAGTAAAGTTGTCTCGTCAAGGCGTCTTCTGTTGACTCGAGCACTGTCATGGTTGTGGGTGTTTGGAGCGATAACAAGACGAGTGTGCCGAATAAATAGAATACAGCAAGATGAACGGAGAATTTTGTCCTGCATGCCCAACAGCTTATCTTGACCTCGGATCAGCCGAGTCTGTGGATATTCGGAACACTTATGCTGATAAGATGATCAAGCGACGCGTGCTATTTGACACTGCTTGCGGTGCCATGAATCGACAAATAGTCTTACATTCTCTCCATGTTCGTCCACAATATCGATGTAGCGTTCTTTGTCTCATGTTGAGTGTACGTATCACAGTCACAGATAAAGTGCAAGAGTGATCGGTTCTACCGAAAATAATGAATTGATACAAATGGGGTATGTAACACAGCCAGCCATGGAACGACGGCGGAATATTCATCAAAATTGCTAAAAATCCAAGGATATTAGCTGGACATCTCTCGGAGTGAACATGCATACGTACTGGGACTTCCACCCACCATCCCGGTGAGCGCTTAAGCTTGTCCTCCAGGGAATGCACTTGACTTGGCGTGGGACAGGTTGCCTCTGGTTCTGTATCCCTCCACAATACTAACACCAGCACCTCTCCTGAGGACACATACTCCGAAGGGATGGTCTTCGAGTCTCCAACCACCTTTCCACATGCCATAGTGCAAACGCGAAGACGGAGAGATAGCTCGATGAAGGTAAGTGAATTCGCGGCGAGGAAGAAGTGGTTGTCTGGTAAAGTTTTGTCTGGCTGAATATGATGGAAAGCAATGGTACCCAGGTGCCAAAGTTCCTTCTTGATAATAGGGAAACCAAATAGCTGACGATTGCCGCATGGAGCCCGGGGAGGCCTCACGAGAACGTACTGAGATACGTCTGAGCTGTATTTAGAGGGCACCCATTCCACCGCGGTAGACTTTTCTTGTGAGTCAGAAATCTTTGGACAAAATAAGTGCTAGTACACGTCAGATAAATGAAGGTCGACAAGGCACCCACCTGAAGTCTTCTCAGACTTCGTTCTAGTTGGCTTGCAGTAGAGGGCATTTTCGAGAAGTGTTTTGTCAACGAATAAAACGAACAACATGCGCAATAAGTAATACTTTGGCAGACGCCCACGCCACTGGCCCACTGATGCTGACTGACGCCAATTATGCACTTGGGCTATTGTTTCGAAGTCACGACTTTATGCTCGATGGAGTAATTATAAGAATCACGGTGGGCAAGTGTGAACGTTGTTGGGCAACTTGAATGTCGAAAAAAATTTGGACGTGGCTGTAACGCCAGTGGTGTCTGGACGTGGCCGTGGCAAACTAGAGGTCCACTGATCATTCGTATTGCATTCGTATGTTTTACATTCATCATGATGTCACATTGATGTGGCACATCATTTCACGCAGCTGCTGTCCTAGGCCTTCCCAGATGATGTTCCACCTAGAATTTTCATCCTTTCCGTGCCATGGGTTCGCGAATCACGACCATTCCTTGGCTATTTCATTCATCCTAAATGACACCATCAGTGAATTCATGAGTCCTCGATTTTGTAGCCGTGTGAATTACAGACAGACACAATTCTGCTTCAACTAAATATGTCAATTTATACTGAGAGAATTTTGAGTTGTTCATACATAGGCATGGATGTTCGTAAATTGAGACTACTATGAGGAGTTCGTAACAAAGTCGTTACTATTTCACATCGTGACCAGCAAGGGATGGTAGTGTAATTGAGTTCTGCTTGTTGAGTGTTGTCAGTTCCCCATATTTATATTGTGAATTATATTGCTATACAAGGCTTTCTCCCGGCAGGTGGTGTTAGCAATGGACATCAGATGTAAATTAGTATGGGAATTTGTGACAATGCTGTGACATGGCACCGTCGCAGCCTGTGAGGAATAGTAGGGGAATCGTCTTGATCTTGTCGAGTGCTCTTGATTTCCCGTATATGTGTTTCGGATGTTAAAGCTATTCAAGGCTTTCCCTTGAAAAATAGCTTTGGCAATTGTCACCGGATCTAGAGTATTGTGGAATTTGTGAAGACGTGGTCACGTTGCGCCATGGTAGCCTGTGAAGGATGCGCGTCAAACTTGTTCAGTATTGTCAATTTCTCTTATCTACATTCCAAACTATGATGTTTTTCAAGACTTTTCAATCTAAGCAAGTAAAGCCTAACCAAGCTCCGAGTCTTTTTTTTTGGTAGAAGTTTGCAATGGTGATCTGCTGCGGCGATAATGGCAGTGGTTGGCTGCTTTGAAGGCGTTGACAGTGAGAGGGGGACAACACTGCGTGGCCACACCAATCACTTCAAATCAGTATCCGTGCGGCGTGCCTTTCATTGTAATGTGATATATCAGAACCGAATCGGTGTGCAAAAATGCTCACAACCTAAAGGTAGCGGGAATAACTTGTGCGTATGGAACACATGTCAATGTTGATGATTAACTTGAATGTCTATGCGGCGGAATCGAAATATGCAATGAACGCGAAATGCAGGCCACGAGTCAGGAATAGTAAGAACTCGAAGGTACCTAAAACAAGTGGTAAACTAGTATAGTAGAGATATCAGCAGGTTGACATGCGAGCAATAGGATAGTTGAATCTGTGGGAATGCAGATACGAAGAAGAAAACAGCGCGATCGTGAGTATGTAGGATGGAGAATTACGATTAATGGTTGCGAAACGGGGGAAAAAATAAAAATTGAAGGCGACGGCGAAGTTCAAGTTGACAGTCCGAAAAAGTGGGCTCTGGGGGAGCCATGAGGGAAGGCGTTCGCATTGCTAACGGACGGCGCGGATGCGATACCAAAGTCCGTGGATGAGGGAGGTGGTGAGAAGAACCGTGGAGGGGGCGGTGATCTTGAATAGCCATACACCCCAGATAGAGCGTATTCGGGCTATCACGTCTTATAGACGCGTCAACATCAAAGGGGTGACGAAGTTGGAATGACTCAGGGGGAAGGGGAATTCAACACCAGAGTAAACGTTGCCTTGCTGTTGTTGAACCAAGGATGCACCGGTACCAGCACTGGTTGGTGTCGTACGCCCAATGGATTCTTGCTGTGTGACAAGCGGATACCATCATTCTTGACGATGCCACCGAGAGTATTACCATACAGTTCATTGAGAGCTTTCGTGGCAACGGACCCTGTCGGAAGGTTGCTCATGTACAAGATATTGATAGGCGGGTTCTGGTCGACAACAACATTCCTTGGGCCTGCACCAACAGCGTTCCCCGCACTAGTTGCACTACCTCCTCCATTCATTCCAGTAGACGAACTTGCAGATCCCGACTGGAAAGAAGGTGATGCAAGCTGAGGTGAGCCGATCCCAGCACTGCCCGAACTCGGTTGTGCACTGGTGCTAACTGCGAAGAGGACTGGCCTGTCACCCTTAAACCCTCCGGCGGAACTTGACTTAGCACTGCCAGGCGCCATCGACTGAGACTGGCTCTGCAGGTGTAAAGACCCTTCCAACTGGGAAGATAGGGGGTAAAGCGAGCGCAACGCGCCAGAACGGTACGGTGGAAGCATCATATCGTCCTCATCGCTTGGTGAGAACGCTGCGTGAGAAAGAGGAGGAGACTCATAATGAGGGGATGGAGGTCGAACCGATATCATAAGGGACTTCCGGGCTGCATACAGTGACGAAAGGGTTTGCGGAATGCCGGATGCCTCCCTCTCATGCAGGGAAGGCGCATCCCAACGACCACTCTGAGAATGACGAGATAAAGCGGGGATGGAAACCGAATCAAAAGCTTCAAAAGCTGGAGTATTTTCAGGCAACATTCGAGAGGCGTCAGCCTGGAACTGCCTGAGGTGCTTGCTACGCCTAACTCCCTCTTCTTCATCAGTCTGAGCGTGTTCACGAGCATCACGCATCAAACCGAGTCCAAGCTCGAGCGCCTCCCTACGCCTGTCACGAATGATGTTCTCCCACACATCGTCACTGCTGTCCTCAAGCCTCCAGCCAGATCCGTCCAGCCCCGCTGAGTTTAACTCCCTCTCGCGCGGGGAGAGGATATCAGAGTTGTTGCTAGTAAACGCAGCCAGATGGTTCAAATTGAGATTGTTGTTGAGACCCAGGCCGGCGAGATTAGCAATGATATCAGCATTGCTTCCAAGACCGCTAAGCGAGCCCATGGCTCCGCTTCCACTCAACCCTCCGATATTCCCCATACCACTATCAAGAGAAACACTTCCGCCACCTCTGGATGCCGTACCACCCATGCCAACGCCTCGCTTGATGTGCAAGTTCTTCTTCGCCATTTTGGCCTTCAGAATTGCACCTTTCTCAATGTCGACGCGGCGGCCCTGAAGCAGATCTCTCGCCTCAAGCGCCTCCTGACGAGTACGAAACTTAGCAAAACCTATTATCTGCTTTCGGGGTGACTGGCCACCTAGCCCTTGTCCCACTTGGAAGTGTGAAGGCTCATCTAATGGCATGGCGAGGGGTGGCCAGGAGGTCGTTGGGCTATCTCGTCCATTATCAATCACAACCCCTCCTTGATTGATGGCAACAACATTGTAAGGATCATTGGAACCGGCGCCCAAATAACCAGCATAGGCGCCTCCACGGAGAGGGAGACCAGATGGAGTAGTCGAGGTCGTGCCACTGACCGACCCGTACACCGTATACTCCTTGTTTGGGATCTTGAGGGTCGCAGCTTCAAAGCCGGAGGAGAACGTAAACATATTCTGGAACTCGCGCTCCTAACACAAGCTGTCAGAAGTTGCGGGACGTCACAAATGGCTCAGCACATACCTGCATGTCATCAGGAAATCCAACCACAAAAATGGTCGAGGTCTCTTGTGGCAGTCCATTATTAACACTCTGCGACTCGACGTTTAAATTCATCTGCCCAACACTACCCATGGGCCTGATATTGCTTGCTGATACTGCTGCAGCACCACCGTTAGACTGTAAGTGGGGACCATAAGGCGTCTGACTTTGAAGGCGTATGCCATTCAGGTAAGGCATCCGAGAACCAGAGTTACTGTGCGACAGTGGATGATAAGCGTCGTGGACCTGTGATTGTTGTTGGCCCTTAGAGAAATGCGCTTGAGGGAAAGGGTTTAAGGAAGAAAATTGTTGACGAACCTTACTGCCTCCTAGCAGACTCGGAGAGCTGGTTCTGAAGTCATACCCGCTACGTGACTCGAATGCGACAGACCTGGAAGCACTCTGCTGACATTGCTGAGAGAGTTGGTGCTGTAAATTTAAGGGCTGATGAGAACCAAATATCTCGTTTGTGTTTGAATAAGGTTGTGAGGAGAGACCGTCTGGCTGACGCAGGCGATATGAGCCGGTGGCACCAGTACTAAAAGCATTGCCACCACTAATTCCGTTATAAGCGCTCAAAGACGACCTTAACAACCCAGCGCCATAGTTGTTCGGAGGCTTACCCCCTGCAATACTCTGCTTGAGGGAGATGTCGTCTGAAAAATACTCCGGGAGGAGATGGAAATTATTGGATGTGTTATACATGGATTGAACTCCGCCATGAGAGAACAATGACTCCGAATTTCGATGATGATTATCATCAATGTTTTGCTGAAGGGAAGTGCGGAGTAAACGATCATTCTCGTGGTTGGCATTGAAATCGATATTGCTGGGGGAATCAGGCCTATCCATTGGTGGGATATGAGACTGCGCTTCCAGGGATGGTGCTGCTGAACCAGAGTTAGAGTTTGAGTGAGACATGACAGGTTGCGGAGATGGATGAATGGGTTTTGCGTCTCCTTGGGCTTCGAGAGAATCGACCAACGAATGATTAATGAGGTTCTCTTCGAGCCTTTGGATGGGCGGAGGAGTGGAAGCTATGGACGCCAGACTGGTAGAATGGTGCACGGGGTGGTTACAAATAAGTATGTGGGATGGCTAAGACTAGAAATTGGACATCAACAGCCGTATGATGTTATGAATGTGGTACGGACGATTGTGGGAGGTAGCGTGAGACAGCGAGTGCTGATATGGCTACAATCGAAAAACAAGCTGGCAAAGAGGTGTGTTTATGCGCTGAGTGATTGCGAATAATAGAAATAGAGTAGATGGCGTCGACGATGAATATGACAGCGATGAGCAACAGCGGTCGATGTGCGCGACGCGTGGGAGTAGATAAATAAGAGAGGTCAACACTGAGCGGGCAACGAAGCGACAGCAAATGAAGCGCACGAAAAGGTGGCAGACAACGAGCAGAGTGATTAGGTCGTCGTCGTGGACGGTGAGAAATAGTGACTTATTGCTGTGGTTATCGACGTGGAAGGTGCAATTGAGGTTTTCAAAGTGTGAAGGAACCAAAGGAAGCGCATGGGGCCGACCCAGAACACCCATCAGCATAATTTTGCCATTGATCATCACATAATCATATTTGGCCTTACCGTACAGAGGAAACGAGTGTTCTTGACTGGTTTGTTCAAGTTTCTGGTCGGGAACCGACACCTGCGTCGCTCAAACTTGAACTTGAAGGGAATGTAGAGAAAAAGCCAATAATCAAGCTTGACGATTCGCAACCGACATGTGCAATTCAAGGTCCACGATTTTGAAGCTAAGACTTAGCTTTGAAAGCTTGAGCGAGTAGAATTGGAGCGATGGAGTACGCGTTTTGGAGGGAGTTCTAGAAACAGAGATCATCGTCGAAGTCGTCATCCTCTAAGTCATCCCCACACTCTTCACCATCTTCCTCATCCAGCTCCTCATCACTAAGCTCGTTAGCGGATTCTTCAAGATCCCCGATGTCATCATCCTCTTGCACGTCCTCGCATTCTTCAAGACCCTCGACATCATCCTCACCCTCCCCGCTGTTGACAACGTCCATGGCGTCGGTCCTTGCCACTGAATGAGAGCCGAGAGTGTCTTGGGCAATCTTCCTAAGCGTGGCTGAATGACCAATACCGAAGTGAGTGTAACGCACAAACATATCCCTATCAACAAATCTTGCTCGAAAGTTTCAGAATTAAGGCGCCAAGGAAAGAGATATGCACACTTACATCCCAACATAGTATTCCTCCCAGTCGTCGAGCTCCCCCGTTGGACGTGCCAATGATTTTCCATGGCGAAGCGCGCTTGTACCACGTTTCGAGGCAAACGCAGGAATAAGATGGGCTCCTCGGATGACTTGCCCCGGATCAAGGAAACCGAACGCGTCCAAGTCCAATTCCTCCACAAAGGCAATCTTCGGAAGGCGGGTATGCTTCATTCCAGATTTATGGTTTCGCAAGGTCGCCAGCCATCTAACCCACAGAACGTCAATGTACCGCTTCACAGGTTGATCGCCGTTGTTGAGCCATACTTCGAGGTGGTATATACCCAATACACGGGCATACCAGTACGGGTGGCTAGGCGCTGCCTCACCTGACAGTACCATAACATCGCCGTGGGTCCGGGGGTTGACGGTATCATATTCACGCCTCAAGTCGTAAGTCGTATAGTGCACTTGCATGGTCTGGACCGAGTACATTGTGTTGTTAGGGATGATCACGGAGTTACGTTCCTCCTCCGTAAAGGTGTGGTCACAATGGCTGATGTCCAGCTCACCCAATCTATAGAGGATATGGTCCTTCAGCTTTGGCAGGAAATTCTGACAACCGCTGTGAGTAAAGTACGGGGTCCATTCAAAAATGCGATGCTACTTCTACCTTAATAGCTGGATCACCGTCGTGTTCTCGGAGAAACGCGAAAAGCTGTATTGGATTATTCTTGTTAGCCACAATATGGTGATGTTTTCCGAAGGATGTCGATGGGGGGGCGTCGGCTCGTGATTGATTGCCAGAGGTAAATATACCTCCTACTTCTTCCACCCGCCGTAATACACGACGCCTATGCTCGTGCTTGGCTAATTGCGCTGGGGTATCTAACTTGCTCGTCAGCGGATAAAATGACTTTAGGGCTCTATGAGCAAGCTCCCCCTGGGCAGACTTGACTTCAGGTACATATTATGAAGGCAGATAGTACTTACGATTTGAGTAGTGAAAGAATCCGTAGTCCCAAACAGCTTGATGGTTCTAACATAGTCTCCCATCGCGTGAAACTTGTAGGTAGCCAAATTGAATTTTTTTTGCCTCACCCCACTTGATTCTGCAGAGGTATTATTAGTATCTGAGCGTTCGGTGGCCTTTCGCTGACGAGCTGCTTTTTCTTTGGGCAATTCTACGGTATTGAATACGGCGCAGGTGTAAACTTGGAACTTTCGGAGCTTCTGAGACAGTTTCTTGAACGTTTCTTCGAGAAAAGCAACCGTAGACTCCGAGTGAATCCTGAGCTTGGCAAGCGCGTGCCACTGTGCAAATTGATACAGAAGAGACTGCACTAGCGCATCATGTTCAGCAGGAAACAGCCCTTTGAAAACCGGAATCGCACACTAAGAACATTTCAGCGAATCGTACATCGAAAACACATGACTCGCAAACCTGCAAAATGTCCTCAAAGTCACACGCTGCTAATCGCTTCATTTCAGAGGTGTTATTTGAAAACTTGCGGATTACGCCATTACCGAATGTCGGGATGTGTCGAAATCTGCGGTAAGATTGGGAGTTAGTGATTTCGAACAGGTACACAATACAAGTACACATGAACTCCTCGTACCTCTCGTCGAGGGTCGCGACAAGCTGACTACCCCCAGGGATGGCATAAAGTAGCCTAATAAGGTGCGAGAATAGTGCTTTCCAAGTGCCCAATTCACACTCATGCATGAAGTCGACGGTAAGCATACGGAATGGGTCAAGGCCGAATGGTCCGAGCTTCTGGGCAAACACATTCTGTCATAAAATAGTGTATAGTCAATTATAAAATTGTAAGGAACTAGCTGCGCTTACCAGGACAGGTACCCAAGAGCCCTCTCCAAGACTATCCTCAACCTTTGCACCGTCAACAGTGCTTCCACTAGAGATAAACTCGCGAGCCTTCACGACCTTCGCCATGACGTATACTCGTAAATTAGTTATTCGGCTTTTCATGTCCCTCGCGAGCCCAAGAAAACTAAATAAACTTTTCGGTGTGAGACATCGAGGGCAGGGACACAAACCCATGTCCTTAATAGTCGCAATCAAAACTCTGTAGATTGATGAGCGATTCGACGTTGTTGAGCAGTCCAGAAAGAACGCACTTTTCGGGATAATCAGCTGAGTACGTAAAAATTCGGGGAAAGACTCTCCGTAGCACTCCATCGGCACATTTGATGATGATACCATAGCGATAGGCGTGACGAAAGTCCTCATCCAACAATATTTCCCAGCACGCATGGAAAAACTCCCTTCGGCAGTGCGCCTGAAGGGATGCCATACCAGTTTTTGATATGCGAAATAGTTTACTTAAAACATCTTTCACGCCGTCAGGAAGCTAAGCATCATCAGTAGTAGACAATCGTGCGACATTCATCAACTTACTGAAGGTAAGAAGCCTACAAGGTGACACGCTCCCAATTGCGGTTGTGATCGCGCGTACTTTGTCAGGTTTCCGAAATACATGTATAGTGGCCAGGCTTTTGCTGTTCCAAAGTTTGCGAGGTGAGTAGCGTCCGAAAAGAGCATCAGACCTGCAATGACGCGTTCCAGCGAACACCCAGATTGCCTCGGTAGCTTGTGAAGATCATCCTGAGCTTCCAGCCAGGCATCAGAGGTATATAACTCATCGAATACCCGCTCTTCATGACCGTCCAAAGGATCTTTCCACAGCCGCTTGAAAGGCAGGAGATGGAATGCCCGAGCTTGGGCATCTGCGAACGCAGTGCGTATCACTTCGACAAGAGGGCGATAGTAGAATCCAGGAACAGTATAAGGCTGAGGGCAGTCCTCCTTTGACTTCGTTGGAATGTTAATGGTGATGCTGGTTTGAATCCAGTCGTCTGGAAAGGTGATTTTTTTACCGTTCTCGTCGCTATCCAATTTTCGTAGGCTCTGCCTCACGGAGAAGTTCTCAAGGTGCTGTGGGTCAAAATCCTGTGCCAGCAATACATCCTTGACAAGGCGCGAGACTTTGGTTTCAGATACCAAATTGCTACCGGAATTCATCCATGACATAAGGCGATATATGGTCATGTTAGGGAAGGGGTAAGGCGGGGCGAAGACATTCGACGGAGGATCACTTTCATTGGCAATTGTTGGAGACGTTCTCGCGAGCAGCGAGGATGAAACGAATCTATCTGGCTCAAAGGAAGGCCGACGAGGGTATAGTCGGCAGAGCCCATACGAGTTGAACGTGGTCTGGAAGGTATCTCTTAACGTTAAAAGAACACGCTGGATTCTGGACCGGGCTGGAAGTGAAGCCGAACTTTGACTTGATGGAATCTCAGCATTATCAGAATGATTCAAATCATCGTACGAAGGTTCAATATCGCCTAAAGGCTTCGGAATTCGCCTCGTTGGGAGACTTGATTCCTCTGAAAGATCCAAGTGATTGTAAACACATCATAAGACAGTGGTTACATTTGAGGGACACGAACCTGCATCGTAGTCTAACGCATCTCCAGGACTTTCCCCCATCTCGACATCAATTTGCTGCTTCTCTGAGCCACGAGGATGCGAGTCCGTGAGAGCGGAGACACTGAGTACTCCGTGGGCCATAGACATTGGCTTGAGAAGCCTGCGAGATGCCACTGGCTTCAGGCTCGGACGATCCCTCACATGTCGAATGGCTGAGATTCTCTGAAATCGACAAGTGAGTCAACGGTCACATCCAAATGTATGATTTGACTCTCGAAGCATTGGAAAGTCAGTGACTCACTGGCTCGGAGGTGCTCGCAGATGAGTTTGGAACAAAATTTGATGCAACCGCCTCTGTCGTGCGAGCATGTCTCCTCTGGTTCGCAAGAGTGCTGGCTCTCTTATGGAAAGGACAAGCTGCGCGATGCCTATTCAGTCCTCGAGAGTCCGTGCTCCTTTCCCAGTGGCAACCTGGCGCATTACACAACACCATTAGAATCAAGAAAAAAACTAGAAGGCCAGTGACCCAGATGCAGCGCATTGCCACAATGTCGTGCTTGACTCAGAGTCTCACTGGCATCCGAAGACACCTCGCCCGTCGGTCCGTGACCGTGACTGAGAAACTCACATTACGGAGCCAATACTGAGATCTCCAAAGTTGGTATAGCACGAGTCCCGCCAGCCTGAGAACTTTCTACAGATCGTGATCATACTAAGCCTAATTATCAGTGAATTCACGAGTCTTCGAAACTGTACACTGACTCGGGTAGTAATGGACGTTCACCTTACATGCACAAGGAGACATTCCGAGGTATTAGTGGTACTAGCTTCTCAGCTGCGACAATATAACGGGTTGAGGCCAGCTTTTAAAATGAATATTCAAGTTTGTCTCTAGTGTGAGATGGGGGAAATGGCCTGCAAAGAAATTTGTAGATAAGCCTATCTATCTACCATCTCAGGATGAAGGCCATTTGCCTGTCTGTGATCCTCCCTGAGAGCTGCAGTCTGTGGCATTCTACAAATACTGAGAGCATCTATTCCGTGTCCCTGTAGAAATTCGATGAGATGTGCATATAAGACTGTGCGAGATCATTACCGACAGTTGTATCTATCAAGTGAGGATGCTGAACCTGAGAACCCATCACAAGACAGGTCACGATAGTCATGGTAAGTGGGGATACCGTTCACCGGCTGAAAACGTCCGAGTCTGCGCTCAATGTGTCACTTCCTATGATGTTTCCTAACGATCATTGTCGTCACACTTATGATACGATAGTAGGTCGGACGACGTACCAACATTACAGTACTGACAAGATGCAATTTAGTCACGAAGACGATTATGATCACTCGCTCCGAGGACAACCCACAACACTAGGTCGTCTTCACCGCCCTCCAGAATAACGTGTACCTGCACAAACATGCACGCATGATTAGCAATCCTTTGCAGTGAAATTTGATATTAAAGACGCACATGTTGACACGATCTAGTGGAACCTTCCTGACTCCTAAAGCAGTGATGGTAAACCCATCGTGCTCAAATCTGACGCGACACTACTAGTCAACTTTCATAGGACCTAGCACATTCTTAAAAAACGTACCAGGGTTTCCTAGCCGCAGAGCGCCACAGTACGAAGCCACCAGGTGAAAGCACACAATAAAACTGGACAACCTCGTCGGCGGCGTCCTTACTAGATCCTGGCGAAAACTAGATGAAGTGATCCATAATAACGGCTCGAGTGAGACCAAGAAGTCAATCCTCGTATGACGCTGAAGAGTCTCATCAGACCAGTTACGCTTCATAGTCCTGACAGTACTTACTTATATATTGAATTAGTCCGTAGTCTAAATGCATCGGTAGCTTCGCCGTTATTAGCTTCAAGCGCGTCAGATATGGGCAGGAGGATGGTGTGTAGTGCCTAAGAAGCTTCTGATAGTGTCCTATAAGTGCAAGAAAAAACTCAAAAATCCTCAACTCACCAATGGGTAGAAATATGCGCCATCAGAGTCCTTGAAAAGATACCTCCATAGTAAAGAGTTTAGGGTATCCCTTACAAACTCAAGCATAGACCCTTCATTCAGGCAGGCAGCGCTGGTCGAGGGGCACTCTCAGTGCGTTGCAGCAGAATATCGGGTTCCTGAGTATGGCGATGACGACAGACGGGTTTCAGTATTTGATTCATAGATATCCACACGACGATGTCAGAGTCGTTCACGTGCTGATCCACATGCCAGAGATGGAGGCGTATGCGCATAGCGAGCGTCGCAAGCATAAAGACCTCAAAACTGTATGTGTGTTTGGGGGTGTTGTCAGGAAGAATTCGCAAAAGAAGTTGGAGGTGCATATGCTTCGGGGAGGAAGTAGGATAGGAACTGGGTGTGATCAATGGTTCAATCATGTCGAAGACTCGTATTGTTTACGCACATCAGACAGCGGCAGCACTAGTACTGGCGCAAGGACGTTCACGGTAATTGTGGATCATGTGTGAGGTGGAATTCCAAACATATTGTGATTAGGGGTTTCCTCGCTGATCCTGAATCGTTTAGTTGCAGTCGGCTCTGCGACATCAAGATGAGTTGGTACGCACCAAGTAGTGGCAAGCAGAGTTACTAGTCGTGATCGAACGGATCCTTCACGAAACGCGCTTGAAGTCAAGGAACCAACCAGAAGACCAGAGGTGATGATAAGCGTTTGCACGAGGTTCAGGAGGTTGAGAGATACTATAGGTGTGATCAGCATTTGCATTCGCGGTTGAAATGAAACACGGGGTTGGTTTGAAAATGAGAAACGGTTTTAAAGCGAGACGTGGTTTTTGAAACGAGATGAGACGAAAACACTCACAAACAACCCTCCTCTCGAAAATCCGATACTCCCCAATAGCCTCCGTATGTCTTTGCGCCTCATACTCCTCACCACCGAAATACTTGACAGTCTCGTAATTAAGGAGACAATCCGATGTATGGATCCCACGCGTGTTATGAGCAGGGATAGAATTAGACCCTCTTCATGGACAAAACGAAGCAGCACTGAACACTCACCATATCCTATGTACCTCCGTATCCTAGTCCCATACCTCGTAAGCACGACGCTCACCCAGATATAACTTCCTATCACGACTCCAACCATAACGCCTGACGCAGGTTCGAACTTAACGACAAACACGAGAGCGCAACACATATCCACGAGTGCACGAACCACCGTGAACCCAACAAGGTCGCCAACGTGTATTGCGCTTCATCTATCGAGAATACGGAGCAGCTCGCCAGTCTTGTGTTTCGTGTGCCAGCTGAAAGAAAGAGCCAGGACATGGTTGAATGAGGGCATCAACATGCTGCGATCACTGTATTGCACGAGTGGGATCTAGAGTGCGTGTCGGAAGGCTGCAAGACCGCCTGATGAAGCGGAACAGGACGTACTAGGTGATTGGGTATGGCCATGGGCTTGAACCAAATGCAGGGAATGGAGCTACGCCTGGTGTGTCGAATGTGGTGATGAGTGCGCAAAGTACGAGGGGAAGAAAGACGTTGACTATGTGTCCGAGAATAAAGATGAGGAAACAAATCAATTGGGAAACAATCAGTTGGGTGGTAAAATGCAAGGGAGGTACGTACTGCGATGAATTGCAGCTTTGAATAGCGGGAGGGCCAGAGATGGCATGATGCGAGATACATGAGAGAAGACTCGGAGTTCCCATCATGAGGGATCATCGACCGCTACTTCGCATGAAGTTGTCTCCCTGTCCAATCCATGACAGATCCTTACTAATCTCACTCACTGGCAGCATTTGCCTCCCTTCTTGCACCCGGATCGTCTCGTTCACCAGGGGGAGCTGGATGGAGTTTGTTGGCGAGCCTGAGTGTCCGAGTCCGCCGTGGCTAGTTGCTATTTGGGTTGCAATGTTGGCCGTTGATGGGTGGTCTGTATATTGAGGGATTTGGCGGATGAGGAGAGGGTATCGGTGAGGCATTGCAATATAGAAAGTCAGCTAGACTGTGATGGTGGATGATGAGGAGCAGAAGGGTCATCGCGGAGGCGCTAATAGAAAGGTTAGTACATACTATACAGCTAATAAAATGTTGGTAACACACCTGAAGTTGAGTAGCACCGTGACTCGAACTGACTCAGACTCGGAGGTCCGAGTCGCACCTTTCCTCTGTAAGGTCAAATATGATCATGTGACGATCGATGGCAGAATTATGCTGATGGGTGTGAATCATTATGTACCATATAATGTTATATATATCGTTTTACTTTTCTCACCAGTTCACTGATGCTAGTACTCATTGAAAGGCTCTGGCGGAGTAGTAAACGACGTCCGAGTCACGTTCATACATTTACCGCCAGACCGTAGATCAGATTCAACGTGAAAGTCATTCACTAAACTCAAATGTAGTCACGGTACATAAGTCGTAAAGGGAGCAAACAAAAGCTAGCATATCTGTGTGAGTCTCGCCAAAGTGAGACGTTTGTACTCTTGCCAACGGGCCAAAAACACTGGGTCACTAGAGATCGTTCTAAGATGGTTCAGTAGGTTATTATAGAGCCCTTGATATCTTTCGGCCGTAAATTCAATATGAGTAAATTGATTGTTCTTAAGTTCGTTCAAGGCGCAGCAGATGGCAGCGGCAGCCAAGCAAAATAAACTGTCCAGATCGACGAGGTGATGGCGAAGTTCGAGTTCCACGATAGTGTCCAAGAGGACACACCACACCACCTCGTCTTCGAGGAAGTATAAGTTGCCAGCCTCATCCTCACCGAAGGTAAATCTCGGTGGGAACGTCCATTCGCTCAGAAGTTCCTCGATCCTGTTTGCCCGAAACTGGCGTTCATTGGCCGTCGACCGTACTCCAGGACGTAGATGGTACAATACCACCTTGGAGCGTGCGATCCTTTTGCACGTTTGCATGAGACTTTTGCAGGGACCAGAGAGGTCCTTATAGAGCGTCGTCGAATTGCCGAGAGCCCAGTTACGTCCGAACTCTATTGACACACGACCAAAATGTCAGTCGTTGAGAAAGTCTTGTAAGTGTATACCGGCTCACCTGGATGAATATATTGTTTTGTAGCGGACTCCTCCAACCTCATTTCAACCCACTTCTTTCTTTCCGAGTGGGTTGATAGGGATTGAGTGTTGATCGAATGTTTCTTGATAGCTTTCATGGCGGATGAGACAATTTTCTTGTGTGCCGAGTTCGCTGGGTTGTACGAAAGCTCCGATATATCGGGGAAAGCTACGGCCCGAGCAGCGACGGGCTGCGAGGGAACTGTGAATGGCTGCGAATCGAGGGGTGCAGACGGAGGGTGTGAGACGACGGACTGGGAAGGAACCATGAATGGCTGCGAATCGAGGGGTGCAGACGGAGGGTGTGAGACGACGGACTGGGAAGGAACCGTGAATGGCTGCGAATCGAGGGGTGCAGACGGAGGGTGTGAGACGACGGACTGGGAAGGAACCGTGAATGGCTGTGAATCGGGGGGTGCAGACAGAGGTTGTGAAACGATGGACTGGGTGGGAATTGTGAAGTGTATCGAGTCCAGTGATACAGACGGAGGATGCGAAACAATAGACTGGGAGGGAACCATAGATGGCCCCGCTTCCGGGGGTGCAAACGGAAGGGGTGAAGCGACAAGCTGGGGCCAGGAGGGAACCGTGAATTGCTCAGCATCTTCTAAGAGCATGGTTGGTTTTTTTGCTATCGATCTCTGAGTGCACATCAGAGGTCAGCAATGCACCATATGCAAATCACGTACCCTGAGTCTAACCCTCTTCTGTGGAAGCTGATAAGTGTACTCTGTTTGCGGTTTGTCGCCGTGGGCCTTGCGCTTCCCACTAAACATTTGGCCTGAAGTACCCTCGACTCCAAAGATACCCTCTCGGCGTGGTTCGTCGCGATATTCGGTACCGACCGGTAACAGTATATCATTGTCCATGGACGGAACTGCCTGGCTGAAATCCGGAAAGAAAGAGCCGAGAGGCTGCCTCTCGTTGAAGATTGGATGATATACAGGCGATGCCAAATAGCCGGGCGCTTCTGGGCCATAGTTAGACTGTAGCCGTGGGGGATTGTCATATTGGAAATCGTTGACATCGACGAACGACTGCTGCGGATGGGAGCCAGAGCCGCTAGCAGACTGTGGAGGGATGTCATGTTGGCGATTGTTGACAAGCGACTGCTGCGCCTGGAAGCCAGAGCCGCTGGAAGACCCGGACGGCAGCTGTGGGGGGATGTCATGTTGGTGATCGTTGACGTTGACGAACGACTGCTGCGGCTGGAAGCGAGAGCCGCTGGCAGACACATTGGACTCGGAGGGTAGCACAAAACCACTGTGACGCCATGGCCGCATGGGCACAGGCATCTGTATGCCTAATGCATACGGATTGTCAATGACTGGGGGGTCGAAGGCAAAGTCAAACTCATAATAGTCGTCATCCTGGGGTAAGTGTGCCCCAAACTCGAAGGGGCGCATTACCGCGACAGGCCGTCTTCGATGTCAGTAGACTGAAGTTGAAAATCAGTACATTACTGTCAGTGAATCTGACTCCGACCGAGTCAGACTATTCATGAGCAGATTTCCACGATAGGAAACATTCATTTGACGACACGAGGGGACCGAATGCATCTGCAACGAGGAGTAAGTGCAGAAAGCGCGGAATCGATATCCAATACATCATTACCAAAATAGGCCAAAGAGCAAACAATCACTTCGGATCTGAGTACATAATACTCCAGCGTATTCATACTGCCGAGGTTCTGGAAAAAAAGAAGTTCTATGACGGCACCCGAACAGCAACTGATGAAATTACATTTCCTGAATCCGAACCAAGCTCACACTGAGTCAGGCCCTGGTGAGCTGCTAGAAAGTTGTGTTCGTGCCGCACCTAATTAGTCAATACACTAGCGGGTATTCCCACGCTTGCCCACCGTCCTGCCACAGATCTGTTACAGTCTGTGTCGGTGTCTTTTAGGAGTTCCTGGCCAATGTGTCAGCCCTGCCCGCTATCTTACATCATCATCTGTCTATATATATCTTGTCCCGCCGTCATGCCCGCCTCTCCCCAGCCAGTGACTATGTCAGCAACGACAGGCTACAACTAGCCAACGGACGGATGCCCTCTTTGATGCATCTGATGCCTTACAAGCACACAACGAGCTTTCACAGATGAGTCACTTCTCGACCTTACTTTCATCTGTCGCACACACTTACTGAAGGATGACATATACCTGTCGCAGCCTCGTACGGTTCCTGTCAACATCCCTCCCGACTTGCTACCACCACCGGTCATAACATTTCCCCCACCACCCCTGTTTATCGTCGTCGTTCTATGAACAATTTTCAATGGGCAGCGAGACAGCAGGTAAAGAGCCTCAGAGACGTCGGGCAAGTAGAGAGGCAGAGAAAGAGCCGGCGGGCAGCGAGAGAGACAACGGGTAACGAGAGAGATGGTGGGCGATGACAGAACTACAGCCATCAGGGAGAGCGGTGGACCAGTGAAGGTATGATTTTATTGTATCCTCAGTTGTTAATTCAGACGACTCTCCCCGTTTTGCAGATGACCCTCCTCCCTCCGTTTTGCTGACAACCCTTCTCCCTCCATTTCGCAAACAACCACCGACGACTGTCCTATGGTGTTCTCGAACTCAGTTGCCAGCGTTCTCGTCTACTTACTGTACGATCTAGTTCTTCTTTACTGAAGTCGAATATATCAGTTTGAAGAAAAATTGTAAGACTGTATGTGTGCATCATAGAGTAGAATACAAAAACATTATGCAGACAAAACTCTGGTAAGATGTAGGATAGAAGAGATTGAACTTGCGTGAAAGAAAGACTGTCAGCGAAAATGGAGCGCGTTGACACTTCAATTCGGCTTTCGCGCGGGCGTTTCAATCGGGCTGCACAGGGAGCTAATTGCAGATCCTTGACGCAAATTTCGCCAGGATCCATGGTGATCAGTCCGTCAGGGATGGGAGGGTGAGCAGGAGTAGCAGGGCACAATGCAACATTCTCGGCACCTAGTCCTACAAACAGCACAGGGTCAGTACTGCCAGAAAACGAAATAGACATGCACCTGGTACAGTGGACACAGAAAAAGAAGTGACGGCAGCAGTACCATAGCAGGTGTGCGATGTGTGGCTGGACCAACTCGCAGTTGAACACGTGGGCGCTTTGGAGGGCGTTCATCGAAGACGTCGGATGGGTGATCATGGTACATCTTCAGAGTTATGTGAATCGCGTCAGAACTTATGGCTGAGGAATCTGAAACGACGAAGAGAACACGTCCAATGGGAAAGATTGAGCAGAAGAGCATAGACTTACCAGGAGGTCGAGCACAGGTAGTACTGCACACCGAGCGAGTCTCGTTTTTGTGTCCGCACTGCTCGTTCGGCAGAACTCGCTGGTGCCAGCGTGTGTCCTGTTGTTTTGAGGGACGCGAACGACGAGGAGGACGAGGACAATGACAGTCAGGCAGTGAGAACGGACTTACCAAAACGAGCGACCGAGGGTAGCCGAAAGCACGTCCGAAAGTGGCAGGTGAACGGTGACGCTTCCGCGCGTCACCTGCCCCAGACGGTAAAGGACGGTAATCAGTCGTACACTATCTTTGGCACGAACTTCTGGCATGAACGGGGCGATTCAATGGGGCGAATGGGGCGGACAGTCGAAGTCCGAGATACCCTCAATCTGTCGACGTCTGCAATAAAATTTTCAGGGCCTTGCCTAATATGGGTAACGACTTTCGCAGGCCTAATAAGGTAGGCCTCATGCATGATCGGACCGTTTATTTGGCCGCCGCATCACATAAGCTCATGTGACCAAATACCTCGTCATATGAAGCATGATTTTTCCTGACATTTGAGTTGTTCAACTACAAGCCTACATTTTTGAATTTGTGGGACCGACAACAAATAGCAGTCATCTTTGCGTGTCACACTAGTACTAAGTTCGCAACTAAGTTATTAAGAGGTACCTTGAAGTTTGCTTATGTGAAATAAAATGACGCCTACGCAATCATGAGGGGAAATCTGACAACAATCCTCCAGGTGTGTCCTAACTCATACAACGTGTTTCTGCTACTACAATAAACGATAAGCGGCGACAGGTAGAAACCAAGCGCTAACTGATGCGGATGTTGAACATGTTGAATATAATATTAGTTTCCATGCACAAATGGGTGATTGTGCACGTCTGGAAAGGTGTCAATGAGGTGCTTTTATTTATAGAAGTAAACACTGACTTGTCATCAAGACAGTCTCAGGCAGCACCCGAATTGTTATCAGAATCATCAACATGTGAGCTTGCCACCTGCCCCTGCATGATACGATCTTTCAAAAGGTCAAGCTGAGCGTCAGTCCTGCGGAGAGATTTCTTGTTGTGGTCGCTGAGCGTAGCAAGAGATTGGGCATCTATTTCAGTAGATGGTGGGTGCTTTTCGAGAAGTCTTCTCATCATCACTGCAGCTTCTCGCTCTGCCTTGACAAAGTCTTCCTGTGCTGCCTGAAGCATGAACTGACGGAGATTATCGAGCCTTTTACTCTCCTCTCGTGCCCAGTATGCCACAAAGAGGTCCAAGCGTTGGCGCTCACGGACAGCCTCCTTGTAGTGAACAACCAGGCGGAAAGATTGGGGTCCAAGCGCATCCATATGCTTCACAAACCAATTGTCGGTCTGGAAGTGTGATGCATATAATGAGTTATGTATGTTTTCCAAAGATGGGGACCCACCTTGCCCTTCTGATCTTCCAATAGATTGTCACAGTCAGAGCTGTCCAACATACATTCAAAGACACGCCTGTCTTGAAAAGATGGTGCCCGGCGATACGGATGGAAGGAATAATGACAACTGTCAACGTGATGCTGCTTATGATACCGACTTAGATTCGATGGTCCAGCCCTGCCTGAGACATCGGTGACATAGCGTGTGTCGCCTGAGCGCTTAGAATCAGGCGTCAAAGGGAAGGATTCGTCGTCCGATTCTGAGACTGTGCCCGACGCTGTGATTGGTTTTTGAGTCAATCTGTATCATAATATCGCTAAGTTATCCATACCTGATCCTCCAGGAGAGACGGGAGGAGTGCTTGGAGGAGAGGTTACATGGCTAGGAGTATAACTGGGTATAAAGGGGCGTTGGAGAGGTGTGGATGGCTTAAAGCGAGGAACTTCAACGCATGGAGTGGCACATAAGCTCATTTTCGGTACGTGGGGTGCTAGGGAGTAGGGCACAAGTGAGTGCATAAGCGGTAAATACCCATCGGACTTTAAAAAACACTTCGCTGGAGAATGTTATTGACTCAGATTATCTGTGCATGAGATCCGACTACTTACTTAGGACAGTTACAGGATTCCAGGTATTGAGGGCTAGCAATGACCATTTTTGGTATTGCGGAGATTCAAAGGGGTGGTGTCTGAGAGGAATCAGAAGTACAATTGCATAATGTTGCTGTCCAATGCTATGAAGTCGCGAGATTGGCATGCATCAATCCTGGCTTAGTAGGCTAGGCAACGCATAACTATGGCTGGTGGCAGCGGCTGAAGTCAGCCATAAATGAGTTGGTGACATCTGCTTGGATTTCGGACTGTCTCTTCCTTACTAGGGCTGTGTTGATACTTCAACGCATTACGGCTTCCACAATATGAACCGCCGCGTTTACTAGTAATGGTAACGTTGAATAGTTTAGGCAGCATAAGTTTGACTCACGATGACTCGGATACTCGAGGGAAGTGGAGAACCACATGCCTTCTGTGAATCATGTTGATCGGCATGAGCATGCACAACTCGGACCTGCGAAGGCGCTACGAGTTAGTAGTCGTGTTGAACATGTATCGATAGAAACAGCCGCCTGTAGAGAAATCCTTCAAGACGAAAAGTTTGCGTTCGAGTCGTTGGGAACTCTCAGGCTCGTCCATCAAGCTAGGCTTGTACTGGATTGCAGTTTTAGAGTTACCTACTACCTAGTAGCTCAGCGAGCTGCTGTCTGAGCCTAGAATCTGCGCGATGCGATCATGCTAGAGGTGCTGAGGGACGCGGCGAAAGTCATAACTTGTCACGGTGGCTCGGATGATTCGGTCTCCGAGTCAGCCGCTCGCCGCCTGTTAGATTCGGAGCTCAGTTTGTGTAATGATCGTACGCCGAGTATGGCCCGTGTTCTATTAACAAGAGCAAGTTAGTCTCAGCTCGGACTTGACCACTATGTTAATCGTGACACCTGCTAGTGAGCGCCCTTCCGATCTGAGGATGATTGTAATGTGATCATAGCACGAATCGGATCTGCCGCACTGCCATGACTCATGACACTCCATAAGCAAGTTGGTGTACCGGTAAGTATGTAGCAGTATGTGACTTGATTGAATGCTCGTCGCTAGAACGCAAGGTAATAACGGTGCCTTGCACATTTTGCAATCAGCTAGAACTCCGATTGCCAAGAAGTACAGCATGCTGGGTCTAGTAACTGATGCCATGTGACTGTCAGGGGAACTGGGTCAATATCCAAATACCAAAAATGGCAACCGCTCACTCATTACGCGTGGTACTATGACTATGCGTGGTACTACGTAGTACCAGCCGCTTTGCCTACTAAGTAGTATTTCTGTCTGAATCCTGCTTGACTCAGTGTGGTCTACCTTCCATGACTATGGAGCTATATCCCACTCATTGCTACAGAATCATTATAGATTTTTTCGATAGAGAAATCTCAGATAACTTGTTAATCGCGTCGGTTGTGTGCTTCTCCTCGCCAATTAGACCCCGCCGATCACAGCCTCTGCTGCGCATGTGCGTCCCACTTTGTATGGTATCAGACTTGCACACTCTAATCTACCCGAAAATAGTACGTTACGGACAAATAAAGTTGGTATAAGAACTCACCGGGGCCGCCAGCTTTGAGTTTTCGGATTAACAATTAAAACCCACAGAACACAAGCCTGACCCGCTTCAAGATGGAGAATTCGGATATAGCTTCGAGTCATTATGCCAATCCTCAGGTGACTAGTACCACTCACCGCCATGCGGGGCACTACTGACCCGGATATGTCACATAAATTCAAGTCACCTGTGTCGATTGCTCTTCAACACGTCAATAAGGACTCGGAGAAGGGGACTTACCATGACACATCTCGCACCCGCAATGTATTCGGAGGTGTTGTGAAGCGCATCTGCCGGGAGAAAACGGGCACCGAGTGGCAGACAGTTCTCAATATAATCAAGTATGGTGAAGAACGAGAAAAGTTGGCTGAAGAAGTTTGGATGACGGAGAAGAATTGAACAGCGGCATTGGGCTGGCGTTGGACACTGCACATGTTCATAGTACTTACCCTGAACTTTATCCGCATGGAGTCCGAGTCACTCTATCATAATCATACAACAATGATACGATTGAGTATACCGTGACTGTCACGTGCGCTCATGCCAGTGAAGCCGCTAGGCTGCCGCCACTCCGAGTCAGAGAGAAGAGTCTCCCCTGGGCCTGCCAGTGCCGCAGGCTAGGTCACCGTTCTGGCTCGTTGGCTCTAATGACATGATCGAATTAATTCCATCAACGTTCACCTCATCTCGAAGAATACGTACTACTGTACGCGGCCACTACCCGGGCCAGGATACACATGATAGCAAGACAGTCATGCCGGTTCCAGCCATCCGATCCGGCTGATCTTCTGTATTGCCAGGTCTAGGAGTAACAGAAATTTGTAATGTCAGATGTAACTTCTTCGTCTTCCACACGCCAATGCTTGCTAGGTCGGGTCGTGATGAACCGGGCGGCGGCTGTGCGGCATCTATCGATACAGCGGCCGCTGGGCAGCTTCGGCCCGGGGATGTTTGATTTTGTGGATGCAACCGCTGCGGCACAAATCACCGCCAATTCCGAGTCCGAACTCTGGGAAGTCTAAAGTTGTCTGAAAAATCATCTAGCTGTTTTCATTTTGTCGACCTACGGAAGGTGAATCATCGCCTGACTAAACTTGAAAGAGAGGAAAACAAAACCAACTTTTGAGCGTCTCCATCAATGGACTCGGAAGTACTATACTAGTAGTAGTAAGTGCACGTTCTTCCTGGGTACTAGTACTAGTACCTCCAACTATCATGACTCTGCATGACTCGGAGCCTTCCGAGCTATTTGAAAGGAGAAACACATACCTTCCAGCTTCGAGTTTTCCATGCTGTCGCCAGCTTTTTTCAAGTTCTTCTCGCCAGGCGGCCAACTTGAATGTGACGCCCACGAGTGCCTTTTCAAGTTCTCAGGCTCAGTGGAGTCTGTATTGGAACGGACACGGACTCGGAGGTCAGTGATTGGCACACGTACGGTAGTCTGAACATCCGAGTCGAGCTAACGATGTGCCAGACATGTCGCCGAAGCCATCACATAGTACTAGTAGTACTGGACCGGACTCCTTCAAACATCATCGCCTCTAGTAGTAAGATGATCTTATTGGGTCACCTCAGTACTTGTTGACAGCATTTCGAGTTGTCCTTGCCCTCGGTAGCTTCGCCCGCAGCTCTGAGTTCTATGATGGATGGCCGCATTGTTTTATCCGCCCTCTTCACGCCAACGACTAGCGAACGAGATTGGATAATGTTCGTAAGCTTGTGTTAATACATATTTCACAGGTCACCCATCACATTCGCAGTTTTTCAAAGGTCAGGCGGATGTTTATAATGCAAGGTAACCCGACTTGTGCCAGTCACTGGTCATGGTCTTCTAGTGATGTGTCCAGACTACAGATATCCGCAAGATTTTTCGAATTTCTTGCCTGAGCTCGATGCCTGGGCTTGTCCAACGACATATATCTTCGTTGAGCATCACTTAGCTTTGTTTACTGACTTTTAAGTTCGCCAATTGAAGCCTAGTCATCACCTGTGGTCGTCTTGTTGACGTTTAGTTCCGTGTACCCGCGGCGTGCCCAAGCAGCCCAACGCGTTCAACAGAGTTTTAAAATCGGGCATAAGCAATTCATAACTGTAAGTCCTTACGTTACCGCCAAGGTTTTCTGTGGTATCCTATTTAGGTGATGATTGCATTTACACCTACTAGTAATCTGCAGGGTATTATGAAGAGGGAGCTTTGTTGCGATTTCCCCGTTCCCCCTGAGCCACGATTCTCTGATTTCGTTCCAGTAACATCCACGACTGCAACTTACTAATTCTGTCTGCTGCATCTATATGTGCAATCTCACATGACGGCACCAGCTCGCAGGAGGTGAGCCTGATCTTCAATGAGCCGTTTATCCGACTTCATTTGGCCAACGTTAATGATTTTCCTAAATAGGTATTTGTTCAAGCGACTTAATCGCTTGTGCTAACGTGATTTACTGGTATTCTTTTTAGGCAACTAGCACTGGTCTTGACCAACATATAAAATGCGAACTGGCCCAGGTTAGCTTTATTCCTCACTCCCACTTTATCCTATCCCTCAGGCTTGACTGTTTCATTCGTTCTCTAGCCTCTATTTGAGCCCCTGCCGTTATGTCGCATGTCGAGGGCCAGCAAAACGAGGGCAACACCTCCGAGTCGTACGTCGATGGCGAAAGCGAAGGCAGCACCTCGCACACCAAGAACCGGCTGGACGGGGGCAGTGTTCCGCTGCAACAATCTCAAGCAGTAGCGGCACATGTGCAAGCTCTGCAGCGACGGAAAATTGCTCAACTGGAGGAAAAACTGGAGGCCCTGGAGTCGGGACGCGCAGTCAAGGAAAGGTACGGCCGCTATCGCACGTATTGGGTTGCATTGCTTACTATATGTTAGGCAAACAAACTGGTATGTCGCTAAAGGAAGAGCAATCAGGCGTGTTGTCGCCCTGTTCGACAGTATCGAGGACCTCGTCGCCGAAAACGACAGAAGATACGAAAGCGATGACCCGGAAACTACCATTGAGTAAGTATTTCGCCCTTCATTCGAGTATACTACTCATTAGCATGGTTACGTAGACAGGATCGACTGCAAATAGGTTACGCCACACTAATCAGAACCTTGCCGTGGTTTCACAAGAAAGGTTCAGAGATGGAGTACGAGGAGTACTCACAGATGTTGAAGACGGTTTGTTTAGTGATGTCAACTTTTTGTGTCATAGCTGAGTCTTTGTCTAGCTTCGACAGGGGGCTGATGGCGCTCGAGGAGACGACACCTCGAAACTGAAGACTCTCGTTTCGGAATGGGTCAATCGTGAATTCAAGCCGGTTTCCCTCGTTGACCCCGACGAAAAACATTCGCGTGGATTCACCCATGATGTGTGTGGCAGGTTACTCTGTCCAGCCGAGCTTGACTGGAATAAACCAGAGTAAGTCGCTGTGCCCTCGGTATCCCGAGAGATAATGCTCACCGTTCACCAGAGTAAGTGCAGGAATTAGAAATCGCTCAGATGGGTATATCGTCACAGATTTATCCTTTCCCGCTTACTTGTACGAAAAGTACACTGCCAATCCGGATGACCTCGAGGAAGGTCTTTTCAAAGGCAAGATTCTCATTCAGGTTTGTGGCACCGAAGCGACTTGACAGCAAACTAACTTGTGTTTCAGGGCTACAAGGCCGTGTTCACATCTCCTTCCTCAGCAAAAGATGTCGACGGCGACGGCGACGGCGCAGATGTCATCGGCAACAACCGACGGGCCAAGAAGTCTCTATCCGGAATCAAGGTCAAAAAACATGTGGCACAGATCATCCAAATGGAAAAAGTTACTCCTCGCTCGATCGCATACATTGCATGTCAAGTAAGTGACAATGTTTGGTCAAATTTATTATATATCTTCACTACATACTGGCAGGTGCGATTCGCACTTTCTTCCGTTACCTCATGGCGGTCCATGGATGGCGACTTCGACTACGAACAGTTTTGGCGGACCATTGTGGACTTCTTCGAAAGGGCCCCTGGTCGAGAAGCGCAGCGCAGGGTGGACAAACTTCTCGAATGGTGGACCAGGTGCGTTATTTACCCTCCAAATCAAGCCTTTCCAGAACTCTGTTTCCAGAAAAGTTTTCGGGAGGAACCGCCGAGGCGAACTTAGCGACGCAATGAGGGTCAACATGTCCGTCAATGCTCTCACAAGGCAGAGAGAACAGCGTGATGACGCTGCGTTTGATTCACCCTAGATATAGCTCTGTGATTCGTATTAGATCTCTTATACTTGTTTGCCAATTAGTTTGCAATGAATAAATTAATGTTCTGGGACACAACTCAAGTTCTATGGTTCTGGATCTGCCAGCTTGTGTTTGCAATATGGAATCAATGTCCGATGAGAATACATCAAAATGTTCCACATCCACGCGTAAAGACTTCCTCCTGAAGTGTGAAAAAAAATGCACTGCGCTGATGCGTGGCAGAACATACAAGGTGGCTCCAAAATCCACGCGTAAAGACTTCCTCCTGAAGTGCGAAAAAAAAACGCACTGCGCTGATGCGTGGCGGAACATACAAGGTGGCTCCAAAATCCACGCGTAAAGACTTCCTCCTGAAGTGCGAAAAAAAACGCACTGCGCTGATGCGTGGTGGAACATACAAGGTGGCTCCAAAATCCACGCATAAAGACTTCCTCCTGAAGTGCGAAAAAAAACGCACTGCGCTGATGCGTGGCGGAACATACAAGGTGGCTCCAAAATCCACGCGTAAAGACTTTCTCCTGAAGTGTGAAAAAAAAACGCACTGCGTTGATGCGTGGCGAAGCATACAAGATGGCTCCAAAATCCACGCATAAAGACTTCCTCTTGAAGCGCGAAAAGAAACGAACTGCATTGATACATATAAGGTGCTTGGCGGTAGTTGCTCTGTCCATGACACGTGAATCGTTATGAATAATCCCCGGGGCCTAATTCAAGCTCTAGTCAGGATCCGCCTGCTTGTATTTACATTATAAAATCCAATACTCTAATGACAATACATCAGAAGGAGGAGTAGATATGCTTGCATTTACCAAACGACAACAGCGTCATGACATTGGGAAGCTGGATCACCGGGGTCCCAAATCCACGCGTAAAAATATCCTCCTGAAACGCGAAAAGACAAGCAGCGCGCTGATGTGTGGCGGAAGATATAAGACGTCCCCAAAATTCACGCATCAAGACTTCCTCCTGAAACGCTAAAAGACACGCAGTACGTTGATGCGTGGCGAGACATACAAGTTGCTTGGTGGTAGTTGCCCTGTGCGTGACACATGAATCATTATGAATGATCTCTAGGGCTCAATTCAAGCTCTAGTCTGTGGATCCAGCTATCTGTCTTTGACGGGCTGAATCCAGAAAATACAGCGTGATCATGATGATACCTGTATTTTCTATTCTTCATGTCAATCTCAGAACAGAAGCATAGAGTGTGAGATGAGCGCAATTGAGATCAATATTCGATTCGAACTCCCACCGATGATGCACCTGAAGGTGGAGTAAAAATGCTTGACTTTACCGAATGATAACCCCTCGCGGGAATTCCTGATTGACATATAACCTACCATCCTTAGAAATCTAGAGCAGATACCGTCAAAATTCAAAGCAGTACATACTTTTATTTTCGCTCACTCAGTAAACACATCGTCGTTTTTCACAAGTACAATGCATCTGCCAGTCATCGGATAAACGTATAAGGTTGTGTAGGAACTCAAAGCAAGAGGTATGTTGATTCTCACGCGCTTGATGAACACATTTCGCTGCTAAGCAAAGGTAAAGCTTATTCCCACACATTCCCAATCGATATATAACGGACCATCATTTCAAAGCAGTACATACATTAATGTTCTCGCCCACCCAGTGACAACATATCGACACTCAGCTCGCTGAGCAAATATCATCGTTCTTCACAAGTAGAGCAACCGCCAGCTATTAGGTGAACAACAACATATATTTATTCTCGCTCACCAAGCGACATACATTTATTCTCGGTTACTCGGTGAACAAGCCATTGTTCTCTGGAAGGTACCCGCTTTCATTGTTGGCTTCAAAATTGTGGACCTTGAATTGCGCATGTCGGTTGCGAATCGTTAAGCCTGATCATTAGCTTTTTCTCCACCTTCCCTTCAAGTTCAAGTTTGAGCGACGCGAGAGTTGGTTCCCGATCACAAACTTGAGTAGACCAGTCAAGAACACACCTTTCCTATGTAAGGTCAAATATGATTATGTGGCGATCGATGGCAGAATTATGCTGATGGGTGTGATTATGTACCATATAATGTTATATATATCGTTTTACTTTCCTCACCAGTTCACTGATGACACAGCTATGCATACCACAGACGGCAGCCTATTTTGTCTTCCTTCCTCTCGGACTCTCTGCGAAGCACGGCGACTTGTCACGGGCGCAAGTTATCCAACCAGAAGTGAAGGAGCCTAACTGTAACTTCGGATCACTTATCTGACTTCTTAAGACGTGGCATCAGAGTTTGCCAATTTGGCAGAATGTCCGTTATTCGTAGTAAGGGGAGTCATACGAACGCAGCTGACTTACCCATCGGGAAAATCACGCGAGGTGTGTGGCGTCGAAGCCTGTCGCAGCTGATGTACGATGACAGTAGACGGTACAGAAATTACTGCGGGCGGCGAGGGTGGGCGACGCCGAGATCCGTCAGTGATGTATGATGGTAGTCGCGGTCCATCGTGCACTAAACTTCACTCTACCGTCACAACTGGAATTACACATCAAACGAAACGAACATGGTTTGCGCCGATCATGCTCGATGGAGTAAGAATCATGGTAAGTGGGCGCTATCGAAAAAGTTGATGCAAGTGATGAATAATGATGCCAATGATAACGGTTTACTGCAACCCGTGATTGCGGCTCATACTTACCAAGATTCGAACCTTTCAAGCATCGATGTGGCCTTGAAAATTTTGAACAATCTTAGTCTTGTAATTATAAAGTCACAAGTGCCCACAGGCCACAATTCTAGTGACCCTCCAAGACCCATTGAGCACTGTCATGTCGTCTCGTCAACCTCGAGGTCGAGCTTCGGAGCCGTCTCCACCTCACCAGCCTGCCTACTCTCAGGGATTTGCGAGTCCAAATGCTCCGACTACACTGCGCCAACCAACCCCGAGCGGCTGGGCGTCCCCTTCTATGTCATCGCCGGTAAGTGAATGTAAAGTCGTTCTTACTACTGCTCACTACTACAATATCAGCGATCTGTACCGGGAGCAGGAGCCACACAACAGATTCCATCGAGCTCCCATTCAATGATCGTCCGGGATCAGCGTGATTTCTCCCTCGCGTTATCTATCCAGGCTGCTCAAGGCGATACAAGAGAATGCCCCTGGTATGGGGTGTGGGCCAAAGTCCTCCAAAATTATATATTTTATGAGGCGGACGGATTACGAACAGCGTGCACCTGCGTTCCGCAGTATTCCCTTGTTGCATCCCATGATTCTGGCCGCTTGCCGCAGAGTGGTAACTCCAGTTGGTCTGATATATCCATGGGGAGCCCTTCGCCAGATCGGCATTTGATAACTCCAGGGAGCCCTCTTCCAGGACCACCCTCTATTCCCCACAACCCTACCCCAGATTTTAGTCCTCGATCACAGGAAATTTTTGGGGGACCACTACCTCCCTTGACACATAGCGGGACTTTCCTCTCAGCCCTTCCTCGTCATGTACCGTACCCTGACAGCCCCACCATACAGCACGTCACTCGTATGCAGGCTCGTCGTGTTGGGGATGTTTCCAACCTTCCAAACAGCACCCGTCCATTGCCTCAATCCTCATCCTCATCGTATCAATACCCATCAGATGGTATTGTCCCAACAGCTCCACCCAGACTGACTACCAGATTGTCAGATGCATCCTTCAGAATTCCTGACTTTGTGCAAATACTCGAACACGCACGACAACCCTACCCAGTCGTTCCTGGTCGTGTAATCCGCCGGGTTATTATGATAGTTGAAATCAAATCGGAGCTACGTGCCGGCAAGGAATTCCCTTGGGAATCTATCTGGAAGGATCAAGTGCAGGAGCAGGTGCTTCATGCATTTGAGGCTGATCGTACTGTGAAATACTTAGGAGTTATCATAGCTGCCGGTCGTCGTTGGGTGTATGGCACCGCGAGCCGTGGCGAGCTAAAGCCTCGGACAATGTCGGAGAAGCGCGATCCAACTTTTCCCAGCACGGGACCGCCAGTGCCGTCGTCCGATGACTCCATGGTAGAGGAATGGCCCGAAACCCAGCGTCTTGTTCCCTCATTGAACGTCCCCGACTTTCTCCTTCAAGCAAAGGGTGGTCATCCTAACGTCATGGATCTCCTGGACGCCAGGGGGGAGTCCCTCAGAGCCTTTGAAGGAATTTTAAACGACCTGCGCCATCATAATAGTGATATCTGGGACTAGGGCATCTTGATAGCGTGGTCAGGAGGGATGGGCTGGTATTATCGCGAGGTAGGATGAACGTGAAATATAACGATACGGTGTACAACGACATTAGGTAGGATGTTGCAAATATAGATCTTGTGGTCATGCAAGTCGCCTGCAGCTTGCTTTTGGCTCACCGTGACTCCTGCTTGAAGCACTTTAGAGCATACTTAACCTCTGTTTTATTCCTATCCGCTAGGCGTCGCCTTTATGTAATGTGCTGTAGCCTGAGGGGGCTCATGAACGGTTGTTGTTATATCTAAACCATGCTATTTTGCAAGTACATACACCATCAGAATTGTTTATGCTTACTTCAATCGTACAGAGGTATGGTTAATTATATCAGTTACAAAAAAATCATTACGAGTGCCCAATGAGCACACTGCTACCGTGAACACGTCCATCAGATCACTCTGACCTAGAGCTAACTAGTGTTAACTTTGACAACTAGCGAAATTTTGACTCGGTAGCTCTAAGTTTGCATCGGAGGGTTTTCCTGATAGTGCAACAGCCACAAACGACATTTTTTTACCAATAATCTGAAAGGGGTTTGGCTCGATGGGGGTTGGATATGTTGCCCTGCAAGATGTTTCACGAATCATCAGAATTTTGGAACGACTGTCTTCTTTCTTCTATATGTCTGTCTGACTCGACTTATAGATGAGTAATCGATAAGATGCATTCAAATTCAATCATCCTCAGTTGATTTATTAACCTCCCGCCACTGCAACGGGCGCCCACGAGCACCCATAGGGAGCATTATTCAACCGATTTGAATAAAAAAAAATCGAAGTTTTGGCAGGTGAGATATTGTCAACAGCGCTACTCAACTGAGTAATTCAACCGCCCAATCGAAACAGACAAGCAGTGAGTACCAGTGCACGCTGGCTCCTCTTCCTCAACTAACAGTGATGATTTTCAGTGTGTACGATGTTTTACACGCCACATACCTGTGGATGCCAGAAGGACTCAAAGTTTGTCCAATGCGAGGCACGCCAAGGTACAAACGTCCGTTGTTCCCGGTACGCTAGGGAACAGCTGGGCCAGGCAGGAAACTATTGCGAGAATCATCTCGTGAAAGACACTGCACCTCTACAGATGCGTCAGTGAATGAAGGTACCTTAATCCTTTGACATCCTCTTCATGGAGCTACTAACTTGAACGCTGCAGAACCGGCAGAGCCAGCCAGTAGTACCAAAGTAGTACTAGTACAGGCTATAAGTTACTCCTACGATGTGTGTATGGTGAAATTAGAGTTAAAGTGAAGTTGTCTCGTCAACTCGAAGGCGTCTTGTACGTCTTCTGTTGACTCGAGCACTGTCACGGTTGTGGGTGCTTGGAGCGATAACAAGACGAGTGTACTGAATAAATAGAATAAACCAACATGAACCCAGAATTTTGTCCTGCATACCCAACAGCCTATCTTGACCTCAAATCAGCTGAGTCTGTGGATATTCGGAACACTTAGGTTGATGATCAAGCGACGCGTGCTATTTGGCACTGCATTGTGGCGCCATGAATCGACAAATAGTCTTACATAAGTCATTCTCTCCCAAAGTGTTCCTTCACATTATGTAATACAAGTTGATGTTGAGTGATTGGTTCTACGGCTTCTACCGCAGAAAATAATGAATTGGTACAGATGGGGTAGGTGACACAATCAGACATGGAACGATGTCGGAATACTCATCAAAATGGCTAAAAATCCAAGGATATTAGCTGCCAGTGAACATCTCTCAGAGTGAACATGCATACGCACTGGGACTTCCACCCACCATCCCGGTGGGCGCCCAAGCTTATCCTCCAGGGAATGCACTTGACTTAGCGTAGGACAGGTAGCTTCGGGTTCGGTATCCCTCCACATTACTAACACCAGCACCTCTCCTGACGACACACACTCCGATGGGATATTCTTCGAGTCTCCAACCACCTTTCCATATGCCATAGTGCAAACGCGAAGCTGGAGACATGATTCGAGGAAGGCAAGTGAATTCATGGCCAGGAACGAGTGGTTGTCTGGTAAAGTTTCGTCTGGCTGAATATGATGGAAAGAAATGGTTCCCAGGTGCCAAAGTTCCTTCTTGATAATAGGAAAACCAAACAGCCGTTAATTGCCGCATGGAGCCCGGGGAGGCCTTACGAGAACGTACTGAGATGCGTCTGAGCTGTATTTAGAGGGCACCCATTGCACCGCGGTAGACATTTCTTGTGAGTCAGAGATCTTTGGTCAAAGTAAGTACTTAGTAGCACACGTCAGATAGATAAAGGTTGACGAAGCACCCACCTGAAGTCTTCTCAGACTTCGTTCTAGTTGGCTTGCAGTGGAGGGCATTTTCGAGAAGTGTTGTGTCAACGAATAAAACGCACGCAATAAATAAACTTTGGCAGACGCCCACACCAATGGCACACTGATGACTAGATGCCAATTATGCCCGGCATAGGCTATTGTTTTGAAGTCACGACTTTATGCTCGATGGGGTAATTTTAAGAATCACGGTGTGGGCGTTATTGGGCCGCGCAATGTCGAAAAAGATTTGGACATGGCTATGACGCCCTAGTGTCTGGACGTGCCAGCCACTATACTAGGCGACAGAGTACATAGAAGTCCACTGTTCATTCGTATTGCATTCGTATGTTCTACATTCATCATGATGTACATCATTTCATGCAGTCGCTGTCCTAGGCCTTCCCAGATGATGTTCCACTCAGAACTTTCATCCTTTCCGTGCCATGAGTTCACGAGTCACGACTATTCCTTGGCTATTTCATTCATCCTAATGACATATAGCTATACACATCACAGACAGCGGCCTATTTTGTCTTCCTTCCTCTCTGGACTCTCTGCGAAGCACGGCGACTTGTCGCGAGCGCAAGTTATCCAACCAGAAGTCAAGGGCCTTGAAGGACTCAAAGTTTCAGTCAAATGCGAGGCACGCCAAGGTACAAACGTCTGTTGTTCCCGGTACGCTAGGGAACAGCTGGGCCAGGTAGGAACTGTTGCGAGAATCATCTCGTGAAAGACACTGCACCTCTACAGATGCGTCAGTGAATGAAGGTACCTTAATGCTCTGACATCCTCTTCATGGAGTTACTAACACGATGGCTGCAGAACCAACAAAGCCAGCCAGTAGTAGTACCAAAGTAGTACTAGTACAGGTTATAAGTTACATGTTATTCCTACGATACGTATACTATGAAGTTGAAGTTAAACAAAGTCTCGTGAAGGTTTCTGTCTTGTATCTCTTCCGATAAGAGGTTTGAGAGAAGACAACCCTCGAAAATCTTGGTGAGTCGGCGTGCCCTCAAGCACGTCGCGAGTGCGGGAGTCACAAAGAGCCGAGTGCACTGAATAAATGGCATGCATACAGCGCAGGATTTTTCCTGCAACCTCACAGCTGGCCAGCGGGGTCTGTGAATACTATTCAGAACATTTACGCTAATACTAGCCTAGAATATCAAGCCATGTGTGTTATTCACTGTGCAAATATTGCTCCCTGATTCCTTTCATGCCTCTCACTGCTGCTGTCACGTACGACATGCATTGTGACATTATGCAGGATTGCTCGCAAGGACTTTAGGCAAAAATGCTTTCCACTATGTGATTGAAAAATAGAACAGTACATTCAGTAGACTAATTGTCTCAGAACCACGCCCCCTCGACCCGTCGTCTCACGCAGCTGCGCAGGCAAAGTAGCGAGCTCCTCGTTCTTCTGCTCAGCACTCCTACACAGCATCGCATTCTCGAAGTCGATCAACGTGACAGTTCCGTCTGACGCCACAACGAAGTTGTGTTTGTTCAGATCCCCGTGAATAATGTCTAGTGCATGCAGGCGCTGTAGCACATCACGACATCCCTGTAAGTCATCTGGACCAGCCGGTCGTCCGTGCAATTGTTCTACTAAGAACCCTATCACCCTATCACCCTCGACGATGTGCCCAAGGAATGCTGGGCCCACGTCACACCCGTCGATCGCTCGATACGCTGCGGTTTCTCTTTCCATCCGCGGGATCTCAAAATCAAACCTGGCAATCTTGGAGACCACCGGCCTCGAAGCGTACTGAACGACCCGAACGCGTGGGGTCATGAATCTCACGGAGGGTAGCGAGAGGGCATCGACTCTGTTTGAATGCCACTGCTCACGCACTTCTGGTAGTGTGGTATTCGTGGGCTGCACAGTGGGATTGCCATCGGATCCCCGCGCCACACGCGCCTCGACCCAATTGCCTGGTGGCAGATGTGGCAGGAGGGGGAGTAGGTCCATAGGGAAGGACAACACATCACTAGGGAAGGTTCCCGGTTCGATGGTGATATATTTCACTTGATTGCCTACGCGCAGGCGATATAAGCTTTCCTCAACATCGGAATGTAAAGTGTCCACAGACATCGAAAGAACTTCCTGTGCAATTGTGTTTGTAAATCCGGTTACGCGCATGAGAGGGATTAGAAATTTTGTTATTACCATGTCGAGGGTAGAAGTCATGAGGTCCGCGTGTCCCATCTATGTTGATCATGTCACTGCCTGTAATGTTGTTGAAGGACTAGATGATGCACTCACTATATACGACAATGATTAGAAGGAGGAATGCCTGTCTGCCTGTCGTCTATGGTTTAGGACTCGATAGTATGATTGTGAAAACGTTGTAGTCGCGATGCGACGTTGATTTTCAGCCGTTGGGGCTTGTTCCGTTGAACTATATAGTAGTGAACGAATAAAAGTCAATTTAAAATATGTATAATAAAATCACCCAGCTAGATCAGTTTATCCAAATTAGCGGGGCCAAGGTGGCGCAGATTCTCGGTTTATTGCAGCTGGACGGACAACCCAGGGGCCCAAGGAAGCCTTAATCTAACAAACAAGAGGACTCTGTAAAGATACAACGTGACAAACCAGCATGTGATCAATTCAACAACTTGAAGGGGTTCCAGGTTTGTTCCCAGGCTGTCCTGGAGGTTCAGTGAATCATCAAACGGAACGATCGTCTTCCTTCTTCCATATGTGACCTAGTGCTGCCGCCGTTCGGTCAGTGGTTCGACATACAATGCAGGACCAAACCCTAGGTTCTTCGTTCGGGCAGTCTCGGATCGCCGTCGGATCTGTTCGGACGAGTCTGAACCATCACTGTAAGTTTATTTACCCTTCCGTTCTGTGACTCATGATAATCAGTTTTGTGATTTTATGATAAGTTGATATGCACTCTATTCAATATCTTACTGTTGCTCATACCGCAAAAGACTACCTTGCTATACAGGGGTCTGCGGTTGTATCTGAATGGCCGCATCGGCATCACCGGGACCACATGCCATAACTCCTTACTGACAACGACATTCGAGGCACTTCAACCGTTGAAGAGTGCATACCATCAAGGTCATGTCTCAGCAATGGTGCAGGCTGAGCTCGTTTCCCTTCAAAATATTGTTGTTAATAGTTGATCATAACCTACAGTTGTTTGTAGATCTCTTGGCAAATTTTGCAAATTATTATGTCGCATTCAGTGATTCGAAGTGGTCCGGCCCAGAGTCCGCCCTACCTGCGTGAACTAGACCAAGGTTTGGTTCTCGGTCCTCAGTTATCTTGAAAAAATTGGACGGAACCGAACTTCGGCAACACTAATTATAATGTCTGTGTTTGACTAGGTCGGACTAGATAAGCAGCCATCAATCATCAGGGGGTTGATCTATTAACCTCCCTACGCCACAGTGGCGGGCGCCCACTGGGCCGAGCGCTCATAGGAATATCGATGAGCAGTCATCCAATTTGAAAAGAGGTTTTGGTGGGTATAAATTGTGAGTAGCTACGTTACTCTCAGTCCAACAATTCTTAGCCCACAATTCATCCGCAACACACTAGCAGTGAGCACCAGTGCATGTCTCCTCTTTGTCAGAATGGTCACTAACAGTGCTCGATGATTTTCCCAGTGTACACGATGTTTTACATATCTCATCCCTGTGGATGCCAGAAAGACTCGGAGTTTGTCCAATGTCAGGCTCGCCAAGGTACAAATGTCCGTTGTTCCCCACACAACAGGGAATTGCTGGCCATTTCAGCACACTATTGCAAGAATCATCTTGTGGCAGAGACCGCACGCTTACAGATGCATCAGTGAAGGTACCTTAATCCTCTGACATCCCCTTCATCGACCTACTAATGCGAATGCTGCAGAAATGGCAAAGCCAGATTGTAGCATAAGTTAGAACCCGTTGGCACTAGCCAATCTATAAAACCGACGATGGGAACGATGTCAAAGAGGTGTTGTGCATTGTAAAAATACGGAATTTACTTGTCGCTCGCTTCTCGTTGCAAACTTCGCTTTCTACACCTAACAGCGGACGCGTCACAGTGCAGCACCATTTCATGAGCGATCCGTGTATGTCCTGGTGGAGCACCGCAAACATGATATTAATAAGTAGCCGTGCAGCAGATCGGTCATCCTCTTCATGGAGTTACTAACGCGAAGGCTGCAGAACCGGCAAAGCCAGCCAGTACAAGTGCTACGCTACGTACATAGCATTGACCGGCTCTGGTTAAGCTCATAATTGACTTGATACTTACAATGATTCTGCTACTACGTGTTCGACACACCAGACAACAGAAATTCAGTAGTCTGGTCATAGTAGAAGCCCTGATCGATAATCATGGGTACCCCTTGTACTGGACAGTGAATATCTAATTTAAATTCGTCAATCTTTCTCCCTCAGCATCCACGATAAAAACACTCCCTCTGCCTGTTGTTTCACTCAGCTGCACAGGCAAAGTAGCGAGCTCTTCATTCTTCTGCTCAGCACTCCCACACAGCACCGCATTCTCGAAGTCGATTAGCGTAACAGTTCCGTCCGACGCCACACGGAAGTTGTATTTGTTCGGATCCCCATGGATGATATCTACCGCATGCAGGCGCTGCACCGCGTTGCGACATTCCCGCAAGTCTTCTGGACCAGCCGGTCGTCCATGCACCTGTTCAACCAAGAACCCTATCACCCTGCCACCCTCGACGATGTGCCCAAGGAATGCTGGGCCTACGTCACGCCCGTCGATCGCTCGGTACACTGCAGTTTCTCTTTCCATCTGTGCGATCTCAAAGTGGAACCTGGCAATTTTGGCGATCACCGACCTCGAAGCGTACTGGACAACCCGAACACGTGGGAGTATGATTTTCATGAGGGGCAGTTAGAGATCATCCACTCTGTTCGGATGCCACTGCTCGCGCACTTCTGGTAGCGTGATGACCATGAGCTGCGCAATGGGATTACCATGCGGGCCCCGGGACACACGGGCCTGGACCCAATTGCCTGGTGGTAGAGGTGGCAGTAGGGGCAGCAGGTCCATAGGGAAGGATAGCACATCACTAGGGAAGGTTCCCGGTTCGATGGTGACATACTTCACTTGACTGCCTATGCGCAAGCGATATATACTTTCCTCAGCATCGATGTCTGAAGTGTCCACATACATCGAAAGAATTTCCTGTACCATTCTGATCGTAAGTACAGATTCGCACATGAAAGGCATCCCTACCATGTCGAGGTCAAAATTCGCCGAATCTGCGTCTCCCATCTACGTCGACCATGTTACTACGTGCTATCTTGTAGAAGGGGTAGCTTCCGAACTCACGGTACCCGGTACTACACCCTACTATTATATATCTATGTATAGAAAGAATGCCTGTCTTCCTTCGTCTGTGTACTGGGAGGCGTGATGTGATCTTAATTTTCAGCTGTTGGTGCAATTGTGCTGATGAAGAGAAGGTAAGTAATGAATAAAAAGGTTAAATGTTGATCATATCGTATTCAAATTTCAATGGGCGCTACTATGTATGCGAGACTGGGTAAAAGTCAAGTGTAAAACTAAGTTACGCGTAGCCTGTTCAGCCTGCCACATCGACGGACGGGATTTCGGTTTTGTCACCTATATTGTCAAGTCGAAGTTCGGCAAAGTTGTTCTCATGAATGTTTCAGCATCACACTGTGGATAGTAGTTCCAGTGAAATTCATTGGGTGAAATCATATGATAACGGTCTGAAACTCAGAGCATTAGGTGCTGAAATCAGGGTGCTGAAATTGCCGTTTTTTACTCTGAAATTTTACTCTGAAAAGATACTCTGAATTCATGTTAGAATGACAAGCAAAACTATTGAACTATACCCTCGGAACATCGCTTAACCCAATTTACCTGTGATAGGTCATAATTTGCAAATGGCGGGAATTGAACCAAAGACCTCATGTTAGTAGGTGCAATAATCTAACCACTAAGCCATAAGTCCTGTGCAATATATACATGGTGACACCAATATATACCAAAACAATGTCATAACAAAAATGTGAAAATTCTGCTGTGACGGTGCCAGGTCATTCAATTATCGAGCTCCACAGCAGATTGATCTCCTGAGCTAAAATGCTAACTTAGTAGGATTGGAGTATGGTGCTGAATTCTGATTCAGTATATTTTCCACTGAAATTCAAAATTAGCGCTCCAATGAAATTAACTGCATGCAATTCCAGTGGAAGTTACTCTGAAACATTCAGCATCAGCGCATTTTCCAGTGATTTTCATTGGAACTACTATCTACAGTGATCACTATTATGCTCTTCTGGTGAGACAGTTGATTGAGAGAGAAAGAAACTGCCGAAATGTATGCTGAGTCGGCGTGCTCTCGGGTACTAATAAGCTATCGCGGGTGTTGAGAGCGACGACGAGAGGAGTGTATAGAGAGTTTCACTCGTTGGGGAAGTTATTCTGCTGAAAGAGGGGTGAACCACCAATAAAAATCAACCAAACATTTATAATCGAAAGTATTGAAATCACGAAATTGAAGCTAAGCAAATGGGTCCTATTTCTAATTTTCGTATAAGTAGAGGAGGGATGGTGACCGCTTGATATAATATTCTTCCATGCTTATTGGCAGTCCTCGGCCCTCGTGTTGAAAGCCCGAATATACATCAATTTTTTGATCGTTGAAACTTGCGCTGATGCTGCGACTCAAAAATGAAGTGCCCGTCCACCATGTATTGTTCCACGCATCTGAATGTGTCTTGGTGGACTCCGTCCCGCAAAGATGATTCCTACAAGTCACCGTGCAACAGCGTATTGGTCAACATCCATTGAAACCATCAGTTGCATGGAAGTTGATGAATCTGGGAGATCATCGAGCTAACTGCGACCATGAGACCCTCCACCACTGCCGCTCGTCGTTCCAGCCTGCTGGAGTGGGTAAACACGCTCCAAGCGCCATCGTGGAGGCATCCTCAACCTGCCATGAGACAAGCATGAATAGTAGCAGAGGAACGCCTTGCACCAATGCACGTCTGGAAGGGAATCGAGATCAGAGGACTCAGATGGTGGGTCATTTGCTGCCGCGGCCGACGAAGCGGCAGGCTGCTGTCTAGATTGATGTCGAGTATCATCGACTTTCTTGTATTCTGGTAGCCTAGCAGCTGCAAGCCGCTGAAGAGCATCAATCAGCATCAAGGCAAGAAAAAGTAAGAAGATCGACGTTACAGTAAACTTGCGTCCGGCTGGGACTTCAATTTCCGGTGGTTCATGGCTGGGCCTTGACCGCAAAGAAATGTGCTGCCGCAGGAACTGTGTAAGGCCGCTTGCGTGACGTGGAGGAGGACTTGTTTCTAACTGGACATGCGCTCAGTCATGGACCATTAATTCACTAAAAGTAAGGACTGACATTTGTCGCCCGGGCCAAGAGAGAGTGAGGTAGGGCAGATGTAGCAGGGAACTGGACGGCAATCTTCGAGTCAACTGCGGCGGGAAAAAGATCGAAAGACATACATCTAGGGGGTCACGAGGCTGAACGTTCGAAATTGCATTCACGCGAGGAGGCAATCGAAGGAGTTTTCGGAGGCGGCGGACGAAAATGGATTGTTGCGGGTCTACTGTAGGCGGAGGTCTTGGCCTAGGGGGGTAAGAAATGACAGGGGATGTCACTGGATTACGGCGCACAGCACCAGGACGGCGGGTTGCATCAGACTGCAACGGTGGCGATATGAATGGGTGGCATAATGAGCGGAAGAATGAAATGTATGTAATACACATACCTTTAGTAGATTTGACTTTTTGTGTGCGCTAGTCTGTAAAGACGTATTAGCGCACGCACAATCGAGATAAGTAAACGTGCACTGGCCTGTGCGTCCGACGCAGGACCGATGCTGGCCAGGATCTCGGCTGGAGTGTTGTGAATATGAATGTCACTATCACTTGTGTAAGCTAGTTGACGTGAGTCGGGTGAAAGGGTTAACGAGTGGAGAGCCAGAACGTTGAATGAGGCAAGGAGATGACGGGACTCGAAGGCCCAGAGCTTGATAGTTTCATAACAGGCGGTAACAAGGAGAGTATCATCAGATGAAAGCGCTAGGCCTGCGAGAACCATGGTGTGCCCTTCAAAGGGAGCCCCAACAGTCTTTAGGGTGGATGCATCGAATTCATAGATCGTCCTGGCAGGCTCATCCGTGAGACTGAATGCAGCAATGATGGTCGAGTTCTTCTTTGTCCAGAACATTGATGCATATGTCACGGGGTCGTAACCAAACTTTCCTGCTCTGACATCCATTTTCTTTTTGTGTACGTCCCACACCTCAAGGCACTTTCCCGCATCCGACATTACTGCAAGCTTGTTTGAGTCTTGCGAGAATCGAACTGCGCCCAGACCCTGAACACTTTTGAATGGTCCAGCCACCAATTTTTCAGTCTCCAAGCTCCATATCCAAGCCGACCCATCGAGTGCCCCGCTCACCAGCAACATGCTGTCCGCAGAGATGTCGATGCAATAAATTTCTTTTGAGTGGCCTTCAAACGTCTTGACGATGCCCGTCTGAACATCACACGCTTTGAGCTCCCCACGACCAGAATGTGAACCACCAGTGACAACCCAACGTCCATTCCTTGAAACTGCCACCGCACGGACTTGCCGCTGACAAACATCCCGCGACTTCCGAATCTCCTTACCCACCTGCATATCCCATTGCCGAGTGGTAAGATCATCAGATCCGCTGATCATTCGCTCGCCGCTCGGAAAGTATGATATAGAGCGAATATAGTCTTCATGACCCCGCAAGGTCATTGCCGGCGCCAGAACCATTGTGGTGTCTGTAGTGGTGGACTGCATTGATGTAGACGCCATGATCTGTGTCTTTGCAAGCGGGAGACGAATAGCCAGGTACGTCCAAGAGATTCCTTGAACACGTTTAACTGTGCTGCAGGCCCGTTTTTGACAATGATTCCGGCCCCCTCGAGCAGTGTACCCGCTGAAGACGACCATTAGTTCCATGGCGCTGCATGTTCGGATGAGATTTGATCTTACCAAGAGGTTAGCAAGCAAAGTGATTGAACTTAGGCGCCGCTGTCGCCTATGTATATCTCTTGCCACGCCCTTTATGCATGGCACTGGTAGCTGTGCATTGCAGTGCCCTGGGCGCTTATGTACCTCAAATAGTCTTCCGCTGCGAAGGTGGAATCAATGTGAAGAAATCGAACGAACTGAACTACCACCTCCCATATAATGCTTTTAGTCTGCTGCTATTCTTATCCCTTTACAGTGATTTACCCTGGTCGACGCAAGCAAAACTGACAAGTGGTGAAGTACAGGTAAGGTGTTTTTTGGATGCATTTGAAGCGGCAGCAAGCTATCCTTCCTTCCTCTAATAAAATAGGGGAGACTGAGAGCGGACGAATGGACGGATGCAAGTCATCAAGTGGCACCTTAAATCGACAAATAGTCTTACAGTGCCTCCGTATTCGTCTACAATATCGATTTATCGTTCTGTCTCTTGTTGAGTATATGTATCACAGATAAAGCGCAAGAGTGATTGGTTCTACCGCAAAGATGAATCAAATTGCTACAGGTGGGGTAGGTGACACAGCCAGACATGGAATGATGACGGAATACCCATTAAAATTGCTGAAATTCAAGGGTGTCGGCTGAACGGCTCTCAAAATGAACATGTATACGCACTGGGACTTCCACCCACCATCCCGGTGAGCGCTTAAGCTTCTTCTCCAGGGAATGCACCTGACTTGGTGTGGGACAGGTCGCCTCGGGTTCCGTATCCCTCCACAATACTAACAACAGTACCTTTCCCGACGACACACACTCCGACGGGATATTCCTCGAGTCTCCGACCACCTTTCCACGTGCCATAGTGCAAACGCCGAGACGGAGATATACCTCGAGGAAAGTAAGGGAATTCATGGCGAGGAAGGTGTGGTCGTCTGGTAAAATTTCGTTTGGCTGAATCTGGCGGAAAGAGATGGAACCCAACTGCCAAAGCTCCTTCTTGATAATGGGAAACCCAAATAATTGACGATTGCCGCATGGAGCCCGGGGAGGCCTTACAAGAACGTACTGAGATACGTCTGAGCTGTATTTAGAGGGCACCCATTGCACCACGGTAGACTTTTCTTGTGACTCGGAGATCTTTAGACGAAATGAGTACGCGCCAAATGGATGAAAGTTGAAAAGCCACCCACCTGAAGACTTCTTAGACTTTGTTCCAGTTGGTTTGCAGTAGAGGACATTTTCGAGAGGTGCTCAGCGAATCAAACGACTCGGAACTTGGTTGTAATATGTAATACTTTGACAATGCATATGCCCACGCCGCTGATGCTGACTGCGTGCCAATATTAATCATGCATGCTATTGTTTCGAGGTCACAATTATGCTCGCGATGGAGTAACAATCGCGTTGTTGGAAAAAGGCGATTTGAATTTTGAACGCGGCTGTGACGCGTTCGACTAGATTCAACCTGAGCGCTAGCTGACTGCTTATTTTAGGACTTTCAAATTTCGCGAGATTATTTCGTCTTCCTTCTTTACGACTTTGCTAAGCACGGCGACTTGTCACGGGCGCAAGTTATTCATTGTATAGCTTATCTGAAGATGTGGCACCAGAGTTTGCAAATTTGGCAGAATGTCTGGAGTGCCGATAATCTCCAGTGTCGATGCATCACGGTAGGGTGAGGATTTTTATTATTGGTGGTCAGAACATTCAGATACTACGTGTGCTACGAGTTACCAGTTATGCCTCTAGTGACTACCCCTTTGCAGACCCGCGCAGATGATTTGCCTTTGAAACTGACAGGTTGCCGCCAAGTACGGGAAAGGTGTTCTTTTGATGAGTGTGAAGAGGTGGCCGCCAGCGTGTATGTCCACAACATTCGTGTATCGTTCTTTCTCTGATGTTGGGTATCGCAGATAAAGTGTAAGAGTGATTGGCTCTATCGCAGAAAATAAATGAATGCCACGGTAGGTGACAGCCAGTCATGGAACGATATCGGAATACTTATCAAAATTGCTGAAATCCAAAGGTGTCAGCTGAACGGCTCTCGAAATGAACATATATACGCACTGGGATTTCTACCCACCATCCTGGTGAGCGCCTGAGCTTCTTCTCCAGGGAATACACTTGGCTTTGCGTGGGACAGGTAGCCTCAGATTCCGTATCCCTCCACAATACTAACAACAGCACCTCTCCCGACGACACACACTCTGATGGAATACTCCTTGAGTCTCCAACCACCTTTCCACGTGCCATGCTGCAAAGGCGAAGACGGAGATATACCTTGAGAAAGGAAAGGGAATTCATGGCGAGGAAACTGTAGTTGTCTGGTAAAGTTTTGTCTGGCTGAATCTGGTGGAAAGCAATGGTCCCCAAGTTCCAAAGTTCTTTCTTGACAATAGGAAAACCAAACAGTCGTCGATTGCCGCATGGAGCCCGGGGAGGTCTTACGAGAACGTACTGAGATACGTCTGAGCTGTATCTACAGGGCATCCATTGCACTTCGGTAGACTTTTGTGACTCAAAAATCTTTAGAGAGAATGAGTACGCGCCAAATGGATGAGTTGAAGAAGTCACTCACCTGAAGTCTTCTTAGACTTCGTTCCAATTGGCTTGCAGCAGAGGACAATTTCGAGACTTATGTTAAGTTGGCACCTAGCCTTTTATCCCCTCATTGTACTTATCGGACCTTGAAAGCCCTGATTGTATTCGCAGGCTCAACTTTACAAATCAGCGGCCCCCATCCATATCGAGAGTGGCATCAATCATCCTCCCCACAACCCCGCCCAGGGCAACTACAGATTGTCCAGCTGCACATGTCCTGTGCATCTTTTTTCAACTCGTTTTTGGATGGTGGCGGTTTACTTCCGCTGCTCTCTGCTTCGCCTTTTAATTGGGAGCATGGGCAGCGGTTTTGCACATGACGCGGGTTTCGTTGGCAGTTGAGCTGTCACCATCATTTCTTTATGAGCCTGCACTTGCGTGGCTTCGTTAGCAGCCCGTTCGCCCTGGACTGTCGTCATCATTTCCGTGTAACCTGCGCCTGTGCGGCTTGTATCGCTGCTAGCTGAGCTTCCGCAGCCTTTTGCTATGATTCTTGATTCGCCTGGATGAGCTGTGTTAACTCAGCCTCAGCAGCTGGTCTCTGAGTGTGATCAACAAAAATGGTAATACGTGGGCTTGTTAATGGTCACGTATATCTCTCGAGCTGATGGAGCTTACTGCTATGAGCAGCCTTAGGCGTGGAAAGAAACATTCACCTAACAGCGCTGTCTAGAGTACGTTCTATGGTTTTTCAAAGTGAGAACGATGAAATGCATGTCTGCTTCAAGGCGTTTCGTATTGTGCCCCCGTCCAGATCAAGGGAACGACTGAATTCGATTATAAGTCGCCCAGGGCCATGGCGCGTTCCACATCCGTAAGATTGCGTGAAGTGGAACCTAGAGGCCACGAATCAATAAAATTGAGCAGTTCATATCGATGAATGGAGGACGTTCTGTGCATGTAGTTGCACTCTTCGTGACCAAATGAATCTTCATGGACCGCAATTTGTCCTCACAAGCACCAGACTGCAGCTAGGAAAATGAGTTACTACATCAAAATCATGCACGTCATGCAAGACACTCAATTGAGTTGATCGACAAGGGAGCATTTTGAGGGAGAAGGTCTCACTGCTCTTGTGGTCACAGGCGCCTCCTAGAGATCGTGATATGAGAATATTTCATGAACGAGGACATTGCGTGCATTTTGCATGTTCTTCCTATGTTCGCGCTGGCCACAAATATTTGGCTAGAATCAACCCTGCAAAGTTAAGCATCACAGATAATTTACAGGAGTTATTGGTTCTACCGTATAAGTGGGGTAGGTGATACAGCCAGTCATGGAACGATGGCTGAATATTCATCAAAATGGCTGAAATCCAAAGGTGTCAGCTGAACGGCTCTCAAAATGAGCATGCATACGCACTGGGACTTCCACCCACCGTCCCGGTGGGCGCTTAAGCTTCTTCTCCAGGGAATACACTTGACTTGGCGTAGTAGGACAGGTAGCCTCTCGTTCTGTATCCCTCCACAATACCAATAACAGCACCTCTCCTGATGACACACACCACAAAGGGATATTCTTCGGGTCTCCAACCACCTTTCCGGAAGTCAAGTCTAATCCACACGCCTCTACCCAGCGGACCGCATTTCGAGGGTGGCGTCACTACTAACCATCGAACAAGGTTACGACACATGTCCTATTTAATTACTAATCAGATGTCCAATTTGGCAAGTGTAGTAGTTAAAACGTTAACTTGTCGTCCTCAGACGCATTACTATTGATTCGCAGTGCATTTTTACTGGGCATAAAGAGCAAGTTTTATTGGCGTTGCTACTTCCTACTTCACTTCTTGGTACTGTATAGTGATTCACCATCGACACTCAGCCCCCCGTTACGTAACTTGTTGGTACTCATAAGCAGCGTGCTTCGCATTGTTTTCTCCTCAGCGTTTGTTCTGACTCACACTGAGGTATGTCTTGTTATTCTTGTAGACCTCGCTCGTAGACTAATGTACTCTAGACTGACTCGTTCTAGGTACATACCAATATTAGCGTTTGTTCTGACTCACGCTGAGACTGACTCGTTCTAGTCAAGAGGTTATGAGCCCTGAGCTTTAATTAGCTCGAAAATCAGACTAGGAACGATTAGGCTCACAGAACACGTCGAGGACGCTCAACCACCGATTAAAATTCAAATAGCTATTCTTATCGTTCACACCTTGCGTATATCCACGATCGTCACCCATGGGAAAATTCGATCATATTGCGGAACTGCTTGGTGCAGAAATTTACCCAAGCTGGCGCAGGGCAGTTAGACTTGCCCTCGCGGGAGAAGGCTTGTGGAACCACTGTAGCAGTGGCACTGATCCTAATGACGTTGCCGAGTACGCCAGCAATATTCCAACCCCAGCGATAGCAGGGCAACCGACTCCGGATGAGCGGAAATTAATGAAGGAATGGCTAAAAGAGGACGCACAGGCAAAAGCCATCATCGGACGTAAGCTTTCTCCCGTGGTGCAAAATATGCTCGACGAGAGCTTCTCGGCACGAGACCAATGGAACACGTTAGCGAGGCGATTCGCGCGTCTAGACTTAACTTCACAATTTGAATTACGCACTCAGCTCTTTACGGAAAAGCTCAAAGACGCCGAGGACGCCTCTCGCTACATCAGCGTGTTGGAGAATGGGCGCCGGTGCTTCGCCGAAATGGGGGTGACGTTTACAGATGAAGAAGCGATCTGGATGCTCCTCCATGGGCTCCCAGACACACCGCAATGGGTTGTATTTAGAAGCCTTGCAATCGGCACCTACAATAATCAATCCTCCATCGCTTCAGTGTCAGCTTCATCGACGATTACTCCCGCTCCACCGCCGAAGATGGCGTTCGAGCAGCTTGCAACATTGCTCTCTGAGGAAGCCAACCGTCAGTGTGGCCAACTGGAGTTAGCCAGGCCTGGATCTGAATACACAAATGCCGCCAACACCGTGACACAATCATTCCCTGAACGAAGAGTAAATTCAGCAACAGGCGTGCGTATCCACAAGCAAAATCCAAAAGGAGTACCTTGTGATAACCCAGCTTGCGCTGGACTGCCTCGATCTCTTACGCATGATCGCGAGCACTGCATGCAACAAGGAGGAGGCATGGAAGGGAAAGCGCTTTGGGGACAGACTCGGAAGGGTGGAAAACCGAAAAGGGACATTGCAGCTACTGCAACCGAAGGCAAGGCAGCTAATAACGTCAACAATACTGCCACTGCACCCACTTCTTCATCCAATCCCCAATCTGCCAACCTAGCGTCTGACTCCTCCCATAGACGAGAACTCTCTTGTGCAGTCATTGAGGAGGTCGCTTCTCATTTTGAAGACATCTCCCTTCTTGTAGCACAGTCGCTATCCGCCATACTCGACTCGGGCACCACCTCTACTCTGATTACAGACCGTTCGTTCTTCTGGACGTACTCCAGCAGCTCCTCCGTAACCGTCAAGACGGCGAATCATGGCTCCTTGGCGACGTCTGGGCGAGGTGACTGCCTTGCTGACCTGACAATCAACGGCCATACTCGGAGGTTGCGACTCACCAATTGCCTTCATGCACCGGGTGCCTTAATCAACTTGCTGCCGGTCGGACATATGTTGAAGAAAGGGTGGGAATGCAACTTCAAGCCTCACCCATCACGCTGTCAATTGGTGTTCAGGGGCGAAGTGCTTGGTGACATTCCTCTACATGGCAACTTATGCCCAGTAGATCTGAAATTCATTCGCCCAGACTCGCAGCCACTCACTCGCGCCTTGCCTAACGAGATGACGGCCTTTGCACGTATTCCACTGACCTGGGATCTCTGGCACGCTCGCCTCGGTCACATCGGTGGGGAAGCAGTCAAGAGAGTACCTCTCATTGCCACAGGTGTAAAGCTCGAAACGAGCACGCCTCTTCAACGCTGTGAACCCTGCATAGTCGCCAAACACCCTCGCAAACCTTTCCCCCTCCTCTGAAGAGCCTCGTGCTGCTCATCCACTGGACCTGGTGCACTCAGACCTATGCGGACCATTCCCAGTGGTCACGCCGCACGGAAAACACCATTTTATTATCTTCCTCGACGACCACTCAAATCTTCATTGACTGTTCTATTGCTCCAGGCGCAGCATGATTGCCGTGTGTATGTCATATTATATTGATAATTGCGGCTGTCTGCTCGAGGGTCGGGCCAGTCTGAACAGGTGCACAGAGAACGGCCCAGTACTTTTGAGTGGGTGGACCCGGAGTATTGCATATACGGATCTTGCTACCACAGGCAATCATCATAAGCGCTAGCAGTTGAAACAGAGGATAATGTAGTTGGGAGCCTCAACGTTCAACCTCGAATGAGGTGAGGATTCGGAGCTGGCAGGTGCATACCATTTGCGGCACCATTGGTAACTTGCATGAGATTATTGTCAGATGAAAGTGCTAGACCGACAGTGAGGTCTTCGACCTGTTTCAATATTTCCTTCACCGATGAGCGCGTCGAGCCTCGACGAATGTAAAAGTCAAGAAAGAGCGGTCCTGTAAACAATATGTGATGAACAATCAAAGTCGGTCAAATCCGTTTACCCGGTGACGCATCTCAGTTCAGTAGATCGCAGACCAGGGGTACAAGGAACCCTTACTTGCTTCTAGAAAGCAGGAAACTCGGCGAAGACACGAACAGCATTTCTTGGCAGAAAAGCATTTGGCCCGATGGGGGTTGATATGATGTATTATTCTGTATCATGTTGAGTTTATGTATCACAGATAAAGTGCCAGAGTGACTGGTTCTACCGCAAAGATGAATGAAATTATTGCAGGTGTGGGGTAGGTGACATAGCCAGTCATGGAATGATGACGGAATACTCATCTAAATTGCTGAAATTCAAGGGTGTCAGCTGAACGGCTCTCAAAATGAACACGCATACGTACTGGGACTTCCACCCACCATCCCGGTGAGCGCCCAAGCTTGTCCTCCAGGGAATGCACTTGACTTGGCGTGGGACAGTTCGCCTCGGGTTCTGTATCCCTCCATAATACCAACAACCGCACCTCTCCTGACGACATACACTCCGATGGGATATTCTTCGAGTCTCCGACCACCTTTCCAAGTGCCATAGTGCAAACGCGAAGATGGAGATATAACTCGAGGAAGGTAAGAGAATTCATGGCGAGGAAGAAGTGGTTGTCTGGTAAAGTTTTGTCTGGTTGAATATGATGGAAAGCAATGGTCCCCATGTTCCAAAGTTCCTTCTTGACTATAGGAAACCCAAATAGCTGACGATTGCCGCATGGAGCTCGGGGAGGTCTTACGAGAACGTACTGAGATACGTCTGAGCTGTATCTAGAGGGCATCCATTGCACTTCAGTAGACTTTTGTGACTCGGAGATCTTTAGACAGAATGAGTACGCGCCAAATGGATGAAGGTCGAAGATTCAGAGCCACCCACCTGAAGTCTTCTTAGACTTCGTTCCCTGAGTTGGTTTTCAGTGGAGGACATTCTCGAGAGGTGTTATTATAGCGAGAAGGAACTTGGCTGTAATATGTATGCAGGTACTACACCACCAGCTGTGGCAGTGGGGTGACTGTGGACACCTAAGTTGCTGATTTTGAATTTTCAATATTGCCATATAGAAGGAAGATCTTGGTCGTTTCTTCTTTATTATTATAATCCGGGCACTGTGTACAGTGCAGTCTGGGGAGAGCCGCTGTGACCGTGACGCGTTCAACTCGAACACGCTACTAAACGTATAGCTAATGATTGACGCTCCGTAAGTAACGTTTGTTCCCACTCGCCGAGGTGTATTTATTCTTGTATGTAGCTCGTACCTAGACTCTGCATGTACGGAAGTCGTATCGGTGTCGAATGTACTATTATCACAGCAATATACATGATTAATCTACTGTCATTGATTCTATCCCAATGAACGTTCAATGCACCCTGACATCTTGCCAAATTACACTACCAAGGTCCCATCGCCCGCATTACAAAAATGGCACATTCTTCATCTCCCCCGTAGCAAGAAAATCCTCATCAAACGCCTCCTCAGCAGCCTCCTCCTCATTCTCTCCACCCTCCGCCTCCCCGTCATGCCCATACCCCTCCTCTCCCTCATCCCTACCATCCACCCCAAACTGCTCATCATCTAACGACCCAGGCATACTCGTCATACTCGTGCTCCTCGGCCGTCGTTTCCTCACGCTCCCCTCCTCAACGTCTGCATCAGAATCATCAGAATCCAGGAACGTAGGCGATGATGAGCGCGAGTCGACACCGCTAGATGAAGATGACTGCGCGAGCACTGCCAGTCTACCACTGAGACGTTCGAAAGAGGACATCTGCCGCAAATGTGTACTGCGCAGGCCCGTTGTTCGACTAGGCGTACCCTCGCGCGCTATCACAGGCGGTGGAAGTGAAAACTGCGACATATCCCGCGATTGTCTCCGCCCCACGAGGCTGAAGTTGCGTAACCGTGCAAGTGTACTCTGATTAGACGTATCCGATCGAGCACTCAGGGCTGGGGAGGGAGGTGTAAGGTCAGGAAGGGCGAATTCCTGGACTGGCATCTTCCAATAATTAAAATCTGTGAACTCGGCTGCCCATTTCCGATGTATCGGAGGGAACATCTGATCCACGATGTCGGTCATATGTATATACCTAACAATAAATAAATGAGTGCACCGAATACAAGAGCACAACAAATTACGCACGATGATTTATACCCTGCGAGCTCGAGGAGCTCCATCTTGACCTCACCAGAGGAATCTATAGTAAATATTCTCGCACTCGGAACATTCACGCTGCGATACGACAGCGCATCCGTTATCCGGTTCCCAAATCCGGCATAGAACGGCGTGCGCGAGCTCTCAGCAAAAAGACGCTGGATATCCCTCAAGCATGCCATCTTGAATACCTCGGGCTTCCGCATGATCACCTCACTGGTGCACACATCAGTCGCTTCCCTCCCTAGATTGTATAAGCATCATACCGGTGCAGCGACGCCATCAGCCGGTCGGGGCTCATGATGACGGGACCTTCAGGAAGTTGGTAGTCGTCCTGCTTGATACCCTTGAGGTAGTCGCGCGTAGAATCTGCCTGCCCGATAGCTCGCGAGGTGAGGTACATGATCTTGTATCCGTTACGCCTGATATCGGTGTACAGCTTAGCAACGCCGGAATGTGTCCAGTCACGACCAATCATAGCAAAGACATGGCCAAGCCCGTCAGACCTAGGGAAATATCAGGTAAGATGCACGCATGGACAATGAGAAAAACCTACTTGGTGATTGTACCATCTATATCAGACACAACGACATGATCGGTCGAGTCCCATAGAAATATCCGCGCCGTACATGCGGGCACAGTAGAACTAGACAAGGAGAATGTGATGGTATTAGCACCGGGCTTAAGGTTGAGGGATTTCTGGAGAAAACATCAGGTGTTTCAAAGCTGCACGGAGTATTAAAGACTAACCAGTTGGTCAGAGGTCAACCGCAGCGTCTTGGCATACCTCTTCCGTGTCCTCGCAATCTTTTCTACCAAAGCCTTACTCAAGGGTTCCATGATGTCTGGAGCGGGCGTGGCAGGAGGGGCTGATACAGACTCAGGAAATGTCGTATGACGGGGTATAAGAGGAGGATGTTTCGGTAGTGACTAGAAGAGTATCATGAGCCGCTATCCTTCTGAGCCTCACGAAACTCACAGATTCCATTGGAGAAGTATTCGACACCCTCAAAGGAGGCCGATCAGCCTCCGTTATATCCCGGCTCCGGTTCCACCACCTAACCCAACTACTTGACGTTGGTTTCCGGTGCAACTCTGGCGGTTCAGAATCCGCACGCTTCATCTCTCGTTCGTCCCCACTTGATTCCGATTCTCGTTCGTCTCCACTCGATACCGATTCCCGCTCATCGGCACTCCTTACCTCCCTCTGGTCCACACCCGGGTCTCGTTCCTCTGTCATGGCCAACGGAGGTTCCGACATCGCCCTCGATGGTTCCTTCGGCGCATTCTCAACCCACAACCTCAAAGCATCCATCAACGGGCTCTCATCTTCCCTCGTGATATACTGCCCGCCCGCCCACTTAATCACCAACCCCTCATCCTCCACCACTCTCGTCCTCACCTCCCCGATCACCACCTCCTCAGAGACAAGCTGCATATAGTCGATTCTCCCCGCCTCAAATAAACGCACGACTTCCACTTCATCGCTCCCATGGAACATCCCGCGCTTTGATGTAGGTACAAGCGAGAGAGAAAATGACAGCGCTTGGCCTTCGATGTGAACAAGGAACGTACGTGAGTCAGATGGGTGCGTGGTAAGAACACCACCTGAACCGAATCTGTGCTCAGGAAGTGGAAGTGGAGGATGATCACGTCCGACTTCGTGTTCCTGCTCATCTTCAGGAGTATGTGCTTCGTCTTGAGGTGGTAGAGACGAGCGGATGGTATGCGGACTCCCTTCGAGCTCAGGCGGGACACTCCTGCTACGCGTCAAAAACTCTTCAGCGTCGAAATTGGGTGGCGCGTGTTCATCCACAGCGGGTACTTTGCCCATGCGCAATAGGTGGGTAGATGGGAAATGTGTCGTCATAGGTGAGGGCTGGGGGAACGCGCCCCATTCCCAGGAGTACTGAGGAAGCGAGAGATCTTGTTGAGATTCTGAAACAGTGTGGCAGGCAGGAAACGTAGTTGTGGAAAGTGATGGGGAGTGTTTGCTCAGAGAAGCGATTGGAGGGGTGGTTGATGGAAAGGGGATTGCAGTTGGCGTTGGAGATTGTGAATCTGTAGCTCATTAGCCCGGCGTATAACGAGTTATATAACACTCACGGGATACACGTGAGGAAGACGCGTTGGCGGCGTCGCGTGCTTGAGCAGAATGATATCCAGCCATATCCAGCGCGACATCTGCAAAGCCTTGAGAATCATATCAAATATTTGTGCAGAATGAACATACCAGCCTTGTATTGGACTTCTGGACCGGGCACGTCGGTTGGTTGTGCAAAAGGCTCCTCTGGTGGAGGGGTATGAGGAGCGCTCCTCGAACCAAGCTTCGGTTTCGCGCCTGCATGCATCGGAATGGGATGTTTCAACCCAGACAACGCGTTCAAGTCGAGAAACTCGGGCTCCTGCATCTGCAAACTCAGATCCGACTGTTTCCCTTCCCCACCCGGCTTAGCTCCAGACCTTCCACGTTCAAAGTCACCCTGAAGTTCGCCTAGCTCTGGGGTTGGGGAAAGTAGAGGACTTGTAACGAGATCTTCTGGGATATCTTCTTCTGTCTCGAACACGAAGAATGCTTCTCCTGCGTCTCCGATTTTCATGTTGAACGGGATGAGCGAGCCATTTACTGATACGTTGACCTACTCCCAGCCATTTGACTCATTGAACGTCTTGACGAAACAAGCAGAGACAGCGCACCTTCTTTTCAGCAGGTCTGAGTACTTGGAGCTTACCGAAACGGACATGGAAAGGAGAGCAGGCATAAACGTCACCGTCTTGTGAACCGGAGCTAGCAGATAGTGTGGGCGATGGTGGGCGACGAATAACGATGACATCGATGGCCCCAGTCAGGGTCGATGGGTTGATATCTTTATAGTACTGATATGGGGCACTGATTGCGCTCACAGCACCACGAATATAGTTCATCGTAGTCGCAATATCGGTGTCGGTATCGGCGTTTCAGCTAGTTCGAGTTCGTTGCTGGGGTCGACGTGGCGGGTAGAAGATTATTAGGATATTGGGGAGATCGTAGAATGGACTATGTGAAAGCTAATGATAGTACGTGGCTCATGATATGCACGATGAAACACGCTTGTAGATTGAAGCCCCGTTGAACAAAAGCAGGTCACGGTGGTATGTAATCATCAACGTTTTAACGTCAAGCTTCAAGTGCTATATGTAAAATCACAGGCCAGCTAGACCAATATGACATCCTCTGGCCATCACGCCGACAAACGTTTTATCAAGTATTTTTGGTCGTGATCGATTTCCATAGCACTTGTGCGTGATAGAGGCTCATAAATCTGGGTATACTAAAATACGCGATCCATGTCGAAACTACTAGTCATATACCATCAATCACATCATCAGAATCAAACGAAGGCTGGCTGATTTGATAGCTTCTTCATCACTGATAGTGGACGGGGGCCTTATCTGACCTGGCAAGCCAGCCGCACTCCATGCGGCAAAACCGCCCACTATATCAGTCGCATTGAGCAATCCAAGGTCGTGGAGGGATGCCGCAGCCAAAGAGCTGGTATACCCCTCCTGACAATATATGATTATCTTTAAATCATAGCGATCTGCAATTGCCAGTCGTGCTTCGCAACGAGGGTCAAAACGCCATTCCAGAACGTTTCGTTCGATGATGAGGGATCCGTGGATCCCACCTTCACGAGCACGTTGGGAAGCTGGGCGAATATCCACAAGAAAGACCGGCATTGGGTATGTGGGGTCGTGAAGGGCGTCATAGGCTTGTCGGGGCGTCATTCGCTCGAGCTTTGACCGGGCATCAGATAGAAGTTGATCGATGCTGCGAGATCCGGGTGGAGGAAGAAGAGGATCAATGGGAGAGCGTACAGACTTGGACAATACGTCCCATAAGGCAGCGTCATCATAAGATGAGCCAATATGCCTTACAGAGGCAGCAAGGAGAGTACCCGTATTTTGAACTGCATCGACGCGTCCCAAAAATTTAGAAGATGCGAGGAGTACAGCACGTTGCACATCATCCTCATCTGACCCGCAGATTACGAGTGCGTTTGAAATGCGAGCACCACCCCGAGTACCACGACTTGTCGGGGATGCACCGGTGGTTGCTATAGCAAAGAGATATCGAGACGAAGGTAGTCGTGCACGGATATGGGAAGTGACAAGCCGAAGAAAGCGACCATCATCTTTCTTCGAGAAGGTGAAGTGGACACCTATGCGGACACCATCGACGGTGCGTGCTTTGGTGATCATACGGAGTGCGAGGCTCTGGGCAACCTCTTCACGCACATCTGCAAGTGTGCGTGGGTTTGTCGGGAAAGCAGTTACAGTAGCAGAAGATTGAATGAGTGTGCGCTCGACAACGATATCGGTAGATGGTTCAGATGATGGCATCAGGACATCTAGTCGCTGCTCGATGATCTGCTCAAAATTATTGGTCAGTATTGTGCAATGGTCTGCATGCGGGGTGCCAGCGTTGAAAGCGGAACTGCAACGAACAAAGTTGCCAGCGGCCAACGGGCCGAACTGATCCGGATGCACGTGCCCTTCATCCCATCCCCATAACTGTGAACCAAGCAGCGAGGAGAGGTGCAATATACATAGCCGTCATGTGGGCACTGGGCAGGACCACGCTTTCTTACTATCTTAGCTTGATCCACCATTGACACCATACGCTACACGTCTTCTTGTCTTCGGTACTCCGGAGTCCGGACCACCTTAGATAAGCACTTACGGCACATATTTAGGTCCCTCCGAATATTGTCTTGACCCATTACTGAGCTAGTCTGTCGCTAGCGTATAACCATCAAATTAGCTACGCCCGAGTTCTCTTACTACGAGCCACCTGCCAGTACCATCAAAATCCTTGATGAATTGACGATTAGCTCATTAGAGCACAAATCACTATCGACGTCAGGCCTTGACCAGCCTTGGACTCACTGCCGCCTCGAGCCCGTCTTAACTTCTTGCGCAACTCCATGTCCGTGTTCAGAATTTCAGTAACTTACTGAAATTCGCAGCACGAATATGGAGTTTGGACGATACGGCAAGTCCATTCAGAAGTGCTAATGTTATAGGTGCAATTCGATTCTTGTCAGACTCGAAGAAACTCGCAGTAAATTCGTGAAGGGGGAAGTGTTTTGAGGTGTGGGATGTTCAATCACAGACACTGGATATCAGAGTCGGGAAACCATTTCCTGGTCGCCCATAGCTATCGATTGTTTTGACGTATGCGCCAGTACACTGGACAAAAAAAATACAATCGTATTGGGCGCACAGAGTCCAACGACCCCATAATGATCTATGAGTTCGACACGTCGACACTTGAGACTGTCGGATCTCCCTTTGAAGGTTCTTCGCAGTCTAGCGCTATCATTTGATGGTGCTCTCCTCGCCAACGCTTCATGCGACGCCACCATCAAGCTTTGGGCTTTAGTCCCACCTGCCACTCGCCTCGTTTAACACTTTACATTTCGGCCTCGTTGCCCTCTCACCCAATTCGCACCAACTAGTCTACACGTCATATGACGAGATCCGCCTGACATCCTGACTAACATCTGGCCTGTAACGGAAGTAGGTATTCATTACGCTCTTTTTCATCATCTTTCTGATTCACATGAATCCAACAGGCATTCTGACGACGCCCACCATCGATTGTTTTGACGTATGCGCCAGTATACTGGACAAAAAAAATATAACCATATTGGGCGCAGAGTCTGACGACCCCATAACGATCTATGAGTTCGACGCGTCGACACTGGAGACTGTCGGATCTCCCTTTGAAGATTCTTCGCGGTCTAGCGCTATCATTTGACGCTCTCCTTGCCAACGCTTCACGCGACGACACCATCAATCTTTGGGCATCTGCCACTCGCCTCGTTTCACACTACTTTACTTCCCGGCCTCGTTGCCCTCTCATCTAATTCGCACCAACTAGTCTACACGTCATATGACGAGATCTGTACATGCAGCATTCCGCCTGGCATCTTGACTAACATCTGGTCTGTAATGGAAGTAGTGAAACGTATGCATTACACTCTTTTTCATCATCTTTCTTATTCACATGAAACCAACACGTATTCTGACGCAACCTGTCGTCCTGTTGCTAGGCGCTGTAAACCACCACAGCTTTTGCCCCTATGCCACTAAGATCTCCGCCTACATTAGATCTGCAGGACGCCCCTTTCCTTTGCCATCTTCGCGAACTCCTTCGGTTCTCTTCTCATAAGAACGTAATTAAACCGTCCTGTTCGGAACGATCAGCCTCGCAACTACCTAGACGTACGCCTACGTCTCTTTTCTAGTTCCTTCGCTGTAAAATATGTATGAGGTCTGTACCCTAATAACAGTAATATCATGTATGAGTACCTCAGTATCAAATGGAGCCAGTTGTGTAGCAAAAAAGGAACAGGGGACTTTGGTTGTGATTCCATACTTACAGCCCGTAAATTTGTGGTAGAGATGGAGTCCAGGGTTTTAAATTGAATCATAATGGAGTCTCACGCGCGCTCCCCCTCGTTGCATAAGCAAGAACGACGAAGTACTTCAGTTGATCACAATGACAGGACGTCCTAGTATAATACATAGCCTGGTAGTTTGATACTTCTGATCTATGGAGCCGCTTGTCAGGAGTTATGGTGGTCTATAAGGTCACGTTCTAGGATACTGGGATGGTGGCAAAAAATCATCTCCATGAGGAGATTCATACAGGGGTTATCAGGGTATACCGTATACATGGTCAAACACTAGCTGAGACAGTATCAGGCTAAAACAAAGGCATGAAACTCAGAACAGAGGCGAGGATACAATATATGGATAGAGAACCGGAAACTAGAACACAATCATTCACAATCAGTATCATAAATTAAGCAGTCAAATGCACTCGGTGAGTGCTAATTCATCGCGCAACTAGTGCAGCTTCTGGTGGTCGGAATACCCGTCATAGGCAGCCTGGGCGTCCCCTAAGAGGGTCTTCAGAAGTGTGCTCTCATTCCCATTGAAACTTCCATAGTCCCAGTCGGCCGATTGAAAGTGCATCTTCTCGCCGTCCTGCAGCTTTGACAGAATAATTGATTTCCACCTCTTCCACACTTTGGTATCGTTTGGGAGAAGATCATCGAGTACCTTTGCCGGGTCTGATGGATTCAACGCCAGAAGAACGAAGACTGCCATGGTAGTGCGCGTGCCCAACATATATTTCGTCATCAAAGGCCGCTTGAGGACCACATCCAGTAGCAGCCTCCTCTGGATCTCTGCCTTATCCAACGATGACAACCATGAGTTGTATGCCCAGGAGACTGCGAGCGAGGTTATGAACATAATCTGTCCGAAGAGCGCAGCCTGGGGTATGAGCAGCAGCTGTGCGATGAATTGCGTCGTGAGGATCAACGAAACATATGCCGATGTTTCTGTATTCTGGTTCACTGCCAAAGTTCAGAGAGAATCTCCCACGGGTAATGGAATTGACAGCGCCCTCTTCGCCAAGAAGGACGATGGCATTGTTATCGGTGATGAGTAATCCATCACCTCGCGGCGCTCCCGGGGCTGGGATGGGATGAGAGAAAGTGAATTTTCCGGATCCGATGACAAAACATGATATTCCGCTTGCGACTATTCCGAGCAGGATCATACTGAAGGAATACCAGTCTCGGAAGAGAGCGCACGCGATGCAGGTGCCGAAGGATACCGACATAGGGATGAAAGCGAAAACGCTGGTGTATTTCGTGAGTTGCCTTGGTGCCACGGTTCCATCAGGGACGTAGTGGAGGTCAACGATCGTGACCTCCAATGGTTGAGTTTTCCTCCCTGGCACATCAATGCCCTGCTTCATCTGGCATTCTTTTACCATCAAAGAAGCGAGGGTGACCAGTTTCGGGGATATTCGATCCGGACTCTACACCCTTGAACTTTGGGCCTTTCCAACCATCCAGCTCGAACAGCGTGGCCAGGGTCGGTGTTGACGCCTGGGAATAACCCATCCAGAAACGCGAGTTGGCAAGTTGACCATACCTCTTGGCGATAAGGTATGATCCGGGTGAATTGTACCATCCCAACCATTTTCTCCCTTGGTACACATGTACGGTTGCCATCGCGGAAACAGCTTCATCACCACCGAAAAAACCTGCTACTCAGAGACATCGAGAGAGAACTTGGAATCTGAAAGAGGTATAGTGGACATTTTTGGCTGGACGAGACTTCTGGATAAGTACATGTCAGTATGAGGATGTTCTGGTTTGCTGACAGTCGCAATCGAGTAGTTATATGAAGAGTGGATACGCACAGGACACACGTTGATGAGGGTGAGAACAGACTTGTGAGCGACGAGCGCTTGAACCTGGGATTTAGAAGTGGTGTTAACGGTAACTTACGATCTATTACTAGTAGCCCAGTCTAGGCTGTACACCTATCAAATATGTCAGTTCGAAAGATTCTTATGGGTAAGATGAACGTCGAAGATGAACATATATACCTAGCGGCCCACAGGTAGAAGCTGTACCAAGTGGCAGGGCGCCATTGAGACGCATTCTCTATCTAGGGTGGTGGCTGCTGGCAGCTGCACCCGAGGAGCATGTTCAATTCTTAGGCGCGACGACATGTTGCCGATCGATCAAGCTATCTTAGATTCGAGCATACAGCAAACCGAATTGAGTTTCAAATGTTCGACTGTGCGTCACAGGCGCACTGCGCCTGCCAGCGCTAGTGTTGCGTCATTTAATGCCATTCGCCATGGCAAAACCAGCTGGCAGGTGGCAATCTGTTAACAG
>JABBWI010000296.1:0-83083 GCA_016647755.1 Suillus subluteus | reverse complement strand
TGCGATTTCATATCCTACTGGTCTCCGCATGTCCCTGTCAACACCTGACCTTCATAAATGCGTACAAATTGGGACGCCCGCATTCGCGCAGACTATCGGGGCACCAAATGATGACTTTGTCATCTCCAGCAACCCGCCCAATCCGCGGACAACATTCAGGCTGGGTGATTGGATGTAAGCACTTTCATTTTAGGTTACTCCAATTTGCAAACACCGGTTTTGTTTGTGATCGGTATGATTGTGTTGTGGAGACTTTTTAGGGGCAACTTTATTGGAAATGGATTGTAGAGTCGGTGCTGACTAGTTCTTTGACAGATGTAATTCGCCCAACTGCGCGGCTCACAACTTTGGGTGAGTTTTGTTCTTTGACGCGTCGCCGTATCTCTACGTACTCTTTCATTCCCGTTGAATCGGAGAATCCCGACGGAGCTAGGGGAAAACATATTCTGAACTTCCTCGATCGTCATATGCGTCATCATTACCTACTTTGAACCCTAGAATCTAGAATATCTCACTATCCGTATCGTCTTATTTCCCTCTGCCTTCTATCTCTCATGCAAGGATGGTGCTGACTGATTCTTTTCCTTGCATGATTCTGCACAGGCGTAATTTAGCTTGCAGAGGTTGTGGATGTCCGCGTTCTGAGAACCCACCCTCAACGATGCAGCGACAAGGGTCTTGCGGGCCACCCACGTCGCGTCTTCCAGTATCACCCCGCTTCGTCAATTCATCCGGACACACGCCCATGCCGCAAAGCAGTCTTTCTCCATCAGTCCTCTCCTATTTACTCCAGCGCCGGTCATAACGTGCGTCATGCACCCCCCCTATCCAGCCGAGCATGATGAGTGCAAAGCCTCCCTCGCCTGCACACCCTCTCCTCACTCCGTCTGGTCGTTCTTTTGCGGTGGGAGGTAAGGTGCAAAATGTTTCTTCGGACCCGTTATCGCCGTGCGTCATGTATTGGCCGGACAACGAACCATTCCCAGAACAGGGTCAGATTCGACCAAGCAGCTTGATGGTTGTTCCAGTAAGCATTGCGCTCTGTGTCCTTCTTCCCAAGTTAACATATACTTTCCCTAGCAGCCCCCGATCCTGAACACTGGTAATCGTGGGCCTATCGAACATCAGCCTGGTGATTGGATTTGTCAAAAGTGCAATTATCTGAATTGGAGACGTCGCAAAGTTTGCCAGACTTGTTTTCCTTGTAGGTGCACATCACTACGATGTTAAATTCTTACCAACCTTTTGCAGATGCTGAAGGAAACGGCGATTCCATCTCCGCTGCTGTGCAGCGGAGCGCATCAACTTACTCACGTCGTCCTCGCGCAGAACCAACTTCCGCTCGCGAGTGGTCCCCCATCTTCCACCTCAAGCTCCCCGGTCTCATTCCATGACACCCCCGCAGCGCCGTGTATGTTCATGGACAACGTTCCTCAGAATCAGGTACCATACCGATCCCGCTCGCATTCTAATTTCGACGCGGGCGCACAATATACAGACTCTCAATTCATCTATGAAACGTCCGCCCCTCGTCGTACCTCCCCGTCTTCGTTCCCAAGCCTTGGTGATCCCGAAGACTATCTTCCCTCCAATGTCCCTGCCCCTTTACTTCCGTCTTTCTTGCAGGATATCGTGCAATCCCCCACTCTGTCTCCGAGTTCTACCTCATCCACGACCTCTCCCCAGAGGATTATGACGATAGTTTCTCCTCGGAACGCTCATCATTTGGGAAGGATCGCATTGTCACGAACGATTCTTCTTCGAACCTGCCTGTTAGCAACATCTGGAAGCTCAACGACGAGGAAACGAAGGGTATCGCGGGCGTTGCATTGCCCAACATTGGCTTGATAGGGAGTAGGAAAAGCAGCCACGAGCGTTGCGTCGCCGACCTAATTCGCCTTGATTGTAAGCTCTGTTGATTTAATTTGACGATTGTGCTCACCTTGCCTTTAGTCACCACGTATATACATTAATCATAGGGAAGGATACCGACAAGCAAAGTCAAGTGCGGACACCACAGGTCTCCACGGATGGACATGCGGACAGCGTCCTGGGTATTGTACGGAGAATACGGCTAGAGTGATTTTTCTGGTATTTTTATTTGTTCTTCCCTAGTGCTGGCTCATATGACGGACTGCTTGCTTTGACGCAAGACGTCCTCGCGCATTTTTCTGCTTCATCTTCGCACTTTCAAGTTGGATCTCGCAATCGTACCAGCATATTCTGCATATTGTTTATCTTGGTCATTTATTTTATCTTGGAGTTCTTATGCCTCCCTTATGTACTCCTGCATAGTCTAATTGTGTTCGTAAAAGTTTGCAATAGTATCAACGTGTTCACCAGTCATAGGAGTTGACTTAACAATATTTGTACATGTTAGCATCAGAAGGTATTGCGCAACAAACGCAAATAACGCGCTTTCCTATTCTGATCATACTTGCTTTTGCTATCTATATTGCACACCGCATATTATGTCTGGTGTTGTAATACAAGCTCGACAATATCAACCCTCCGCCGCCACCACTTTCCTCACAACCCCATCAAGAGATGCGTCCGAAGAATCTGACCTCCTTCGCTCCATACGTGCTGCCATCCGAAGTTCCGGTACTAATACCGTGAACACAACTTTTAGCCCCCTCTTCACAGGTGGATCGGAATCCTGGATGGTCCAAGAACTTTCCTGGAATGACTACTGCGTAGTCCTAAGCGAAGGAGGCGTTATCAAGAGAAAATGGGACCTCAGTCAAGAAAACCAAATCATCCAACATGCCTGTATCGGAAAGCTCATGCAGCCGACCGGATCCTCCAATCGTCAAGCCCACGGAAGCGCCCACTACACAAGATCAAACGAAACACCCGGAACGACGAACATCTTTGGGCCATTCACATCACTCAGATATGAATCTAAAGCTGTCGAAGATTCAGACGAGGAAATATCGGGTGTATTTATTTTCTTGCGGAGTATTGGAAAGGTTTTCTTGCAGAATGGGATGGATTATACGTTTTCGCTTCCGTTTCTCGTTCACAGAGCGTGGCCGCTTCGTCCTCATGGTGTTCTTATCCAGCGAATACTTGATCCTGCTGAAGTGGACGAGGCTCGTGTCACAGGAGACGATGTATTACCCACCATATTCACCATCACGAGCGCGTTTTCGGAGCCTGAAGCTGTTGGAATTACGAGTGGCATTTTGGGAGGCTTTGGTGACGAACGTGTTGCTTTGGTGGATGAGGAAGAGAATTGTTCCAAGCCGCTGGTTACCGTTTCTGCTAGCGACGAGGTTGTCTGGGTTTCTCCTGGTGTTCCTAATTCGACTGGCGAATTCCTGGTTACCTTTGATGCGGACAAAGGGGTCTCTCTATATGGAGATATGCCTACTTGAAACCCAAGGACGCTCCTGTGCCTCTTACTCGGACTAGACGACATAGCACTTCGCGGAAGAGTATGTCCGCTGCTGGGAACAGGCGACAATCAAGTGTTAACGACCTTTTGGAACTTGATCGCCGTTTACCTCAGGATATGGAGTTTGATGGCGATTTCCCCCCACCGTTTCCCCCAAATTCCGGACTTCCGCCTTCGACGACAAGTAATATCACTGCTCAGCCACCAATACAAGGAAGAAAACGGGACTCCATCACTCGCCTAGATCTCAGTCTGACGATGGACAGGATGGCGCTTGGAGGACAGAGAGACCCAGAAGTGTTGGTTACCCTTGTTGAACATGGAAGAATGAAGGCGTCTTATTGGGCCCAGCAGTTGACCACTCATCATTTGGAGGGAGACAGTAGGAGGTTATTGATACGTCACCTAAACACACACTCATGTTGTTGTAGACTGCCGACGCGTGATATCTCTGTTGCGTCATTTGATCAACGCTTTGATGGCAAGGCTCATCGCTCACTCCTCGCAGTCTGCCTGCCTGATGCTCAGGTGATCGTCTTTATGATTACCATTGAGGAAGGCAAGAAATCATTTGTGGTTGAGAGTTTCGGTACTCTGGAAGCCGTTGCAATCGCGTCAATACGCGCGACACGTGGTGATATTTGGGACCTTCTTGCGGTGAAGAAGGATGGTTCGTTATCATTGTTTATTCATGGATTGCACGAGCTCCGTATACGACTGAGGCTCGCGCAACCCTGGAACGGCGACAGCAATGATTCATCTGAGGCCATCTCACTTGATCATGTCGTAGCATTGAAGCATGTTTGCGTCTCGTCGGTATATATGGAGATGAGTGACGGGAAGATCTATTACGCGCAACTGGACATGACCCCACGCGATCCACTGGTGACCCAGGCCATACAGGTTCTGGCACTTGTGATGCCGAAGGCTCAAGCTTTTGACCTGCAGCGAAAATTCCTCGAGTCATGGTCACAGCGTTACTTCCGAACATCACCTGGGCTCGAATTCCAGGAGTTCACGCTCGCACTTTTCGCGCTTCTTGAGCTCAAGCTTGTCTATCCTTTCAAAAACGAGTCCACGAGTTCTTCTGTGTGGGAAAGATTCTCAGCTTTGTCTACTTCTATTCGTTCTTTCAACGACGATCCGGCTCTCAAACGCTTGAAGCTTCCTATACCCCCAACCACGCAACATTACTTCCTTTTCACTCTGACCGTCAATCCTCTTCTTGCGCCTGTGCTGTATGCATTACACATGTTGGCAGAGGACCTCCGCTTAGTGGTTCTTCGATATGAATCCCTCACGCTACTCATTCCTCTGATATGTCAAATTGCACACATCGTTCGACCAGAATGGGCAGATTACTGGAAGCGCCTCTGTCCCAATATCATGCCAGGATGGCCCGCCCCATCTACAACGCGTCAGTTTATACATTTCTTTTACTGAAATGTTCTCAATTTTTTATTTAGGTGTGGACATGCTGGACGACCGCATACCAGTCTGGCCACCAGATATGTCGGCGATTCTTTATGGAAGCATAAGTAACCCTGACTGGCAATTCCCTGCGTATGGAACTTCCCGACTAGCCCGATCTTTTTCCATTGATCCGTCATTTGCTTTTGGGGACGGGGAACCGCTTGTGTCGTTGCAGCGTCTCACGGCAGCCTATATGTGTCTTGCTGACAAAACGGTGTCATCTACGCAAAAGCGGGCGGAACTGACCGTCGAAAAGCTCGTCGATATGCTTGGGACAGCAGAGAAGGGATTTGCGTTCCTTAATAGTCTTCCATTGGGTATCGCAGCGCCCCTGAGAGAAGCTATTAGAACATGTCAGCTATCGCCTCCTTCTCACTGGCGCAAAGAGCATTATGACCTCATTGGCCGGCGTGACTTGGCTTTCAGCGTTGCTAGAACACAGCCAGAACTCTCTCAAAAGGGCATCGCTCAGTCTGCCGAGACCTATATGGTAAAGACCTGTATTTCGGGATATATTGTAGCGGCTGATCTGATTCTAGAATACCCACCGACGAGTGACGATCGGCAGTCTGGCTGAACAGGCCAAATCTGCGAGCATCGGAGAAATCGATGCGGTTTCTGGAGTCGAACTCGATCTCAAGGGATTCACTAAGATCCGTTTTGGCCAGGATCGCAGATTGGAAGAAGTGGCCCGTATGCTTTGTTCGTCGGCGGTTCCATCGGTTCGGCTTGTAGAACGTCCGGAACTGAAGTGAGCAGGATAATTGATAAATCTGGTCGAGGCTTCACTGACGACTCCTGAATAGCGAACATGACCAGGCGAAGGAGCAACAGCATCAAGTAGTTCGTATTGCAGAGCGAACGCTGGCACTACCCTATGGCCGTGCTATGTTCACCTTTGGTTCTGTGTTGACGGTCACGAAAGAGGCCTATGTCACCCCCAAGATGGAGTATGCGGTTAAGATACAACCATCAAATGTTACTTCTTCTCCCGAGCTTGGCAAGATACCTGTCGAATGCCTCAATTGGGGCGAGTTCCATAATGGCGTCGCAGCGGGGCTACGCATCTCTCCGGAAGCTCGTGGTGTAGAGAGTTCGTGGATTGCCTTTAACAAGCCTTCTGAGCTCACCCCAGAGCATGCCGGCTTCCTATTTGGCCTTGGGCTTACGGGGCACCTCAAGGAAATGCTCACGTGGCATACCTTTGGATATCTAACCCCAAAGCATGACTTAACCTCCATTGGCGTCTTGCTTGGTTTGTCAGCTGCGAACGCTGGGACAGGCAATCGCCATGTGACAAAATTACTTGCCGTTCATACCCCAGCCTTGCTTCCCACGCAGAACGTTGACTTGAACGTATCCCTCATGACCCAGGCAGCCGGTTTGGCGGGAGTCGGAATTCTGTACCTCGGTACCAAAAACAGACGTATGGCAGAAGTATGTCTTCACCAAATTAGCAGAAAAGACCTCGTGCAACCGGACCTCAGCAATGAACACCGAGAAGCTTATACTTATTGTGCTGCATTAGCCTTCGGCATGATAATGCTGGGTCAAGGCTCCTCCGTTCCCGCAGATCTCTCATCGCTCAATCGCCTCCGCGTCCTTGTGCATGGTGAAGGAAAGTCAGTTGTGAACTCCAAGCACGACCCACATTCGATGTCAATATCACCTCGCCAGCAGCTTCTATCGCACTTGGGCTAATGTATCTCAAGACAGAGCGACGAGATGTCGCTGACATCCTGGAGATTCCTAGCACGGTCTTAGAACTGAACCGCATACAACCTAGCTTTTTGCTCATGCGGACCATTGCAAGATCTTTGATCATGTGGAACGATATTGCCTCGACGCCGCAGTGGTTACTTGCTCAGGTTCCCGAATCTATCGTGAAGGCCATGCACGGTCACGTGCGAGGAAAACCGGCCGACGATGCTATCGAGCTTGCCTATTACAACATCATTGCAGGTTGTTGTTTTGCTATTGGCCTGAAGTACGCAGGGACAGCACGTCATGAAGCATATATTATGCTATCGAATTATTTCGACATGTTCAGTAGATTTGTGGCAGCTAGTGGTAATTTTTCCTCACGGAACTCATAAGACGCCATACTAAATATCTGATGTTTTCCAGGCCCTGCCTTTGACCACAAGATCAAGCGTTCTGCTGTTCGTGAAGGCTTGAACCTCATTTCCATTGCACTTTGTATGGTCATGGCGGGTACAGGAGAAATCACCTGCTTACGACGCCTAAGATATGCATATGGCATGTATCACCAAGCGTTTCGATATGGTGTCCATGTCGCAACTCACCTGTCGCTTGGCTTGTTATTCCTCGGGGCGGGTCGGTATACCCTCGGAACTTCGAATGCCGCAATTGCTTGCATGATCGTTGCCTTTTTCCCTCGTTTCCACCATGTATCATCAGATAACAAGAGCTATCTTCAGGCTCTTCGCCACCTCTGGGTTCTTGCAGTTGAACCTAGATGCCTTATGGCACGGGATGTTAATACCAGAGAAGCAGTCTATCTCCCAGTCAAAATCACCACGAAAGAAGGTGCCGAAAAGGGTGCAACGCAGCTGATATCGCCTACGCTGATACCGGATTTCAACAAACTTTTGTCCATTAGAATCGATACACCCCGCTATTGGCCTTTCTTTGTGGACCTTGAACACGTACCACAGCATAGGAGAAGCCTGTTAAAGCACCAAACATTGTACGTGAAGCGACGCACGGCATTCTTGAGCTATACGGAGGACCCTAGAGGAAGTAGAAGTCTTTTCGTTCGCTCTGGTTCATCCGCTGGAGATGCTGCAACTCTAGACTTCCCGCAATTGACCGACACAAAGGCACACCCCGCAAGCGACCTGACTCATTTCATCTCATCTTTCTCCAACGACACCCTATTTCTTGCTTTCGCAGATCATTTCTCACGCGAAGACGGTAAGACAGTCGAAGAGAGAGTCTTCCACAATTACTGTCACGCGGTCCTGCTTGATAGCATTCTTCAGGATAAAATGGAAACATTGCAGTCCCATCTCATGCTTTATCAGTATCGTACTCAATCACCATCGAACAGCTACTTCCATCTCCGGCTGCAAGACCTTCGTTTTACTGTCGACTTTTACAGCAAAGTCTACGACCGGCGGTTCAGTGGGAAATCAGAGAATAATATTCGGCCTTCTCTGATTCGCGAAAACACTGTCTCTGGCGCATTACAAGCCTTGGATGAGCGCCTCGCAGAAATCCAAAACTCCACAGCCCTTAACACGGTCTTTGGCAGATATGCTCGTGGGGAACTTATAGTGGAGTCCGAAGAAGCCCCTGAAGTATCGCGTTGGCTGGCTTGGTATCTGCTACGCCATGGTGTTCCGTCGGCATCGCTGCTAGCAATTCTCAAGCAACTTGCACAAGATGCTCATGCACAATGTGCCGCTCCTGGGAATGTTGATTTGAGGACGCTGGATGAGGGCATAAAGGAAGTTCTAAGAGGGACGGGGACAAAAATGAATACAGTGTTTGGGTCAGGATGGTCGGGTCCGTCTTTGGAGAGGGTTATTGATGCATGGCAGAGACATTCGTAAGGCATGCCACACCTGATTCCGGGTCGGTAACTTTGTTTTGTTTGTTTTCGGTTGCGAATCGCGTTGATGCATTGTAATGGAGAAGATGCAGCAGAATCCAGATGGAGATGATGATCATACAGTACTATTACAATTAAGTACATAGAATGCAACTCGCCAACGGTGCCGGTGAGAGACGAAACAGTGGGTATGTCTCACCGTAAGTATTCGCCGTCCGGCGTCGAGAATTTCACGTAAAGATAGATCATCATCATCTTCTAGATCGATTCAAAGATCTTCGGAGAACTCTACAATGCCGGATCACATCGCCGACCAGCTGGCGCTATACTATTAGGGCTAGCTCCATGCAGCGATATTTGTTGTATTACATCACTGACCACCTGGAAATACAAAACCTACGCACATCCCATAATTATAGTATTCGTTTCACCGGGATTACAACACACTACAGGAGGCTACAGGAAGGTTGATCGAAACATGATTCCGATTTAATTTTATGGCAAGTTACGACGTTTGCGCCCCAACTCCTGACACCACGTTGAATTGATTTGCTTTGCGTGCGATTTGCTCAAGATATGTATATGAGTCGCTCGGATCCATTTCATGTTCCATCCAAGACTACCGTGACGTCGTCTTCATCCCCAATTGGCATATCGGCTTGACCTCGTTCCTCAGCCAGCCGACATGCTCATCACAGCAAAGAGTCCAGTGCACTGCTTCGAGTTCTCAGCCGACGGTGTCAGTGCGTGTCAGTCGGTGAAAGTCGACATGATGATGAAAGTATCGAGCCGTGGAAAAAATTAGCACAGCTTTGCACATCTTTTCGGTGACTATGGGGATTTTGCATGTCGGAGCCTCCCAGTAACGCTGAGTGTCGGAAATCCCGGGGATCCTGTGTCTTCCTACAACTTGCAAGGAAGTATCCCTCATGGACTTGTGACAAATTCATTATCTAGTGATCAGGGGCGAACGAGCACGAGCACGCGGAGGGAGCTAGTTATTATCTTAACTTAATCTCGGGGAAATGCTCGGACGGACAGACTCGTATCTTGAAGCATGCATATGGTGATAGGGAGTCCAGGAATTGACATGGACACTTGGAATAAATTGTGAAACACTTGGAATGTTGCGATTGTCGGCCGACGTCATGCAGTTGTCTCACTTCTCGTGCTTGATCATGAGACAGCGATCCGTTCGATCTGGGATCCAACAATCTCTAGGCTACTAGTTGGGTGCCGGGAGGTGCGAGGTGCGAGATAGGCTGACTAGATTTTGCACAGACCCTGATATTGACCCTGACCTGCTCGTATCTTACATCGTCTTAAGTAGAAGTCATTAAAAACTGGACCCACGTACCGTACTAGACGCACGAATCTAGAGCGGTCCAATAAGCCGGTAATTATCTGGTTCATCTTGATTCGACCTACGTATAAGGACTTATACCGTGACGCGCTCCCATGGCCATCATGGATCCAGCGCACGTACAGATATCCTACATAGGATATGAATATGAATATTTTATTTCGCCATCTACATTCATGCGTAATAAACTCAGGTACGTAAGTATCTCGATGACTCAACGCACATAGCCACACCGCTCGAAGTCACTTGTTTTAATTCGAAACATGTGGGACTGACAGTATTGATAATTGCACGATGAACCAGCCAAAAACATATTCATATTATCGTAGCATGTTTTGGGTGACAAAAGATAAAGCATAAGAATAGTTTAACCGCGCAAGGCCTCGATGCTATTAACTACAACAATACAGCAAGAGCCCTCCATCTAAGGTCTAATACTATGGACGTTGGAAGAGGTAGTATGACGGGCTAAAATACAACACATACATGGGGACCACGTACATGTAACGAAGGATCCACGAAGTTACGAAACAACCCGAGTTCACGGCGATGGAGGGGTGCCACGTTGGAAGCCAGCTGGCCGTTGCAGGCCTTGCTCGAAGAGGTAATTACGGCGTGCCTTGACGGCCGCATTAAGCCTATCCAACATGCCCACAGTGCACTCCCAGTCCACACATGCGTCGGTGATGGAAACACCGTGCTTCAGTGCACCGGGGCCCTCAGCAGGAACATCTTGGCGTCCTGAGTTGATGTGGGACTCAATCATGACACCAGTGACGTTTCTGTCACCAGCAGCGAGCTGGGAGCAGATATCATCAACCACTTTAGGTTGGTTGTTGTGGTTCTTCTGCGAATTGCCGTCTAAAGCAGTTAAATGAGTTCCCTCGCTAACCATTGGTTAAAAATGTATGCTTACGACTGCAGTCAATCATAATGCTGGCATGGTTCGCTGGGCGCGCCTTCTCGATCGACTTGGAAGCCGCGCGGACGTGCTCGGATGCAAAATTGGGACCCTTGGTGCCACCACGGAGGATGACGTGAACATCCTGGTTTCCGCGTGTCTTGACAATAGCGGCAAGACCTTGTTCCGTCACACCCATGAAGGCGTGGGGGTTAGAAGCGGAGCGCATCGCGTCAATTGCGACATTGACACTGTGCCAAGATGACCCATTAGCAATATGTTCCTCAATAAAAACATAACATGGTGTCATACCTCCCGTCAGTGCCGTTCTTGAACCCTATAGGGAAGGAAACACCAGAAGCGAGCTCGCGGTGGAGTTGGGATTCCGTTGTTCGGGCTCCAATCGCTCCCCAAGAGATAACTGCGTGTGAAGAAACAAGGCAGTGTTAGACAGAACATGTGGAAAGTGATAAGGCGTGACGTACGGTCAGCGATGTATTGAGGCGAGATGGTATCGAGTAGTTCGGAACCGACGGGAACACCGATATCGGTCAGGTCACAGAGAAGCTGTCTAGCCACTCGAAGACCCTTGTTAATCTTGTAAGAACCATCGATATCCTGCAGAAGACATGAGCAAGAATAGAGGTAAAAGCAAAAAAAAAAAATGGCTAACGGGGTCATTGATGAGACCTTTCCATCCAACAGTAGTTCTAGGTTTCTATAAAAGGATATAGGTGAGTCATTACCAGGAACTAATGTGCGGCCGACGAACCTCGCTAGAACGAGACATATAACGTTAGTATAGTCCAGATGCTCAAGGAACAGGCACAACTTACAAGTATGCGCGCATCACGATGAGGAGATTATCCCATGATGGCATTTTCGATCTGAGCAAGTTGGCATACTCGATAGCCTGGTCTGCACAGTGAATAGAGCAGGGGCCAACAATGACGAGAACACGGTCGTCCTGACCCGCTACAATGCGAGCAGCGTTGTAACGAGCAGCTGCAATTGTGAGCTGTGAGGCCGATGTGGGCTGAATTTCATGCCTGAGCAAAGCAGGCTGAACGAGAGGGTCATACTATTCAAATTTTAATGAACAATGAGTATCAAATGGCAGCAGTTAGACACATACACCAATGACACGTCTATCCTGGATGTATTGCTGTAGCTTCTGGTCATCATCGACATCGGGAATGGGGGTAACGTTGTAGGCCATTGCAAACAGAAATGAGATCAAATGTAAATGTGAATATAGTTTTACAATGAAAAGGAGGAGAGGTCGATCGTGTTAAATGTTGAGCCACTGAAAATCAAAGGGTTTTTATAGATGTGCGAGGCCGAGTAATTTTCCGATTTATTCAGAGAAACACAGCAAACGTTGACAAGTCATTCGCAAATTGGCAATTTCGTAATTGACATTCAATTTTGGTAAGCGTAGGTCCTTAGACCAGATATGGAAGTGGCGTTATTCATAGAACAGCTCGCTGTTTCCACTTGGTTTCCACGCTATGTTCGCTAATGTCCTCTTCAATCAGTCTAGCACTAAATCCAGTGCCCGGCTTCTGTGTAAAATCAAACGTGCTTCAACCCGCCGTCGTCCCCAGAACCGCCACTAGTCATCCCCCTAGTACGCCCTCCGATGCCCTAGGAGTCCTCTTAAACACACAAAACACTATCCCGAAAGGACTTAAAGTTTTTGTTAACCTAGCATGGGACACGAACGTACCACCGCCTCCGCCTGGTAGCGAAGATGCAATTCAGAAAGCAATGCGTGGTCAAGGCCATGACGGATCAAATTCGGATGGAAGTTTCATTCCAGTCGTAGTATCAGATCTTCGTGATGACAAGGACAAAGGTCGGTACTGTCCTCTACCCGTCTCCGAGCACTTCGCACATCCTGTCTTTAGCCGGTCAACCAGCCCTTGTCGTTGATTGTGTCTTCCACACATCCATCAAATCTCGCATCCTGAAAGAACCAAATTTCAAAGCATTCATCATAGGCACGTCATCTGATGCTTCGCCATCCGATACATCACCTGACCATCGCTTGGCATAGAACTTGCGCTGCAGCGCGTTGAATCGCACACCTCGCTTTTGCTTTCCCGGCAGATCGGCACGCCCAACATCGCCTCGAAAGGCAAACCTGTGTCGCGACAAGTGCTCGTGCCTGGACTGTCCGGTCACCCTCACCACAAATCCAACACTAAGACTACTCTCATTCAGGAATTAGCTTCTCCAACAGCTACCGCATCGGCTCCAAGAGACAAGGGGATATTCAAAAGCGCATCGAATACCCAGACTCCCACATGGTCGTGGACCCCGACGAAGGACCAGCGTAAAATCCGTTTCATGATCAATGTGCCCAATCTGGTAAGTCCCATCCCCCGGCATACTATTAAGTATTGTCCGTCTGTTTCCACGGAGACATGGTATCGCCCGTACTTTAGTTCTTGTATTGATGGTAATCATTGGATTATATAGACTCACGCCCATATCTCCAACTCAACGCTCGACATAGAGCCACGAAGAGTGATACTACACATTCCTTCCTTGTACGACCTAGATATCAACCTCGATGTGGCACCAGACACCGAGCCTATGGCCACGAATCGTCGTCTTGGCGAAGGTGCCACAGAACTCAAAAGGTTGAGAGATCTCGATGTGGACGGCGCCAAGGCGGAGTGGCGGGTCGCTGAAAAGGTTATAGTTCTTCTGGCTTAGCATGGTTTAAGAGCGCACACCGCACTGGCAGGCGCTATACCACCAAGTCAGGGTAACCTTGACGAAATGAAAATCTTTAATGATCTATTTGGTAATACAACCTGTTATACTCAAGCGCGCAACAGGGATAGATTTTAGCATGAACCGTGAGTTGTGATGTTCATTCATTCATTCATTAGCTAATGTACCTTCGCTTCTGCCGACGGTGTCACCAGCGATAACTTATCCCTGCTCGGGTCGCGACTGCACACGAACAGCACTTCGGGTCCTTGCACGAAGATTAGCGAGGTCGCGAATTGTGCCCTAGATATGACAATGATAGGCCCTCCTTGTCTACACACCCACGTTGTGCTGCTGTCCAAGCTTACGGTTTATCGGTTCTGTTATCTGTTAGCTCATATTCCACGCGTGTCATGCACGTTGCTTCCTCGACTTTGGTAAGAACAAGCGTCAGTACCGATCTTGAACCATCCATTGTTTCGTACAAATTGCTGTGGTGTTCTCTCTTGATAAAACATGCCGGCGATCTATGTCTGTATCGCATCCAGGGACCGTCCGAGATTTGCGATGAACACTTACCAATTGCTTTTTTCATCTCCTACGTCTCCGGAGGCTCGCAGAAATCCGCCCTCCTTGCATAGTCCAGGCACTATCTTACCATTCTTAGGCTACTTACCCGCCGCATCAGAAGCGAAGAGAAGAGAACCTATCAGCCCCGGAGACCGGGGCTTGCGAGTTCATTGTACGGGAAAGTCCTGACCGTCAGTGCTTCTGACCCACGTCGTATGGGAATCAAAGTCATGACGACTTATTGATATATGATGTTCAGCGGCGAGGTAGAATTGCTGGCCGCCCATGTCATACAATGCGGAAGCGGGGATGAAACGCCTGATATGTCGAGCAGTCCATATATGCAGTCTATTAACATGGGCTGGGCCGACCGTATCTATACACAATTAATACAGACCAAGCTGGTCAAGGGGGAACAATATATTGTGCTATCATTCAGCAATCGAAGTGTAACGTGCCTAGTTCCTGGGCAATGTGCCGCGTGGCTATGGAGCGGGGGAAGGCAGATCAGATGCGGAGCAGCAAGAGAACGGAGATGACCATACATTGACAAGCACCCTTGATGAGGGCCATCCCTTCCAGTTGGCCGTTCTCGACCTCGTGTCCGAGGCTGATGTTCGCTTGGTGGCATTTGACCGCGAGCGGCTGTAAGAAGATGATATTTGCTTAGGGAATGAAATGATGGGTTCTCGACGCTGAAAAACAGACTATAAGTTCTTCCTGGGCTTCAGCAATCGCAGCAGTGATTTTGCGCTTCTTGTCTTCTAGAATCGCATATTGTTCGAGGAAATCCTGGTGAAGGGTCTCCCTTGCATCACGTATCAGTGTTGAACGGATAGCGATATGCGCGGTGACAGGACGCCCTACATATCATTTATGATATTGGCGATTTCGGTTTCCTTGTTCTGGAGCTGGTTGAAAGGTGAGGACGGGACATCATGGATATCAAGAATACAAACGGCAAGGTGGAGTTCCTTTTGTGTTGTCTGTACTATCTTATCATCGCGTCCCTTCAGCTTTTTCTCCCAGGTCGCTGGCAAGCGCATATAACCAGATTATCATGTCCACCTAGGGCTATGAAGAATGACACACCTTTAAACTCCGCTGCGACGACCGCGAACGCTCTTAGAGATCTGTTGTCAGCGTGATAGGTGGTATATTAAATGTCACTAAAATACTCGTTGTGGTCATCACTGCTGCCCTGAGAGTGCTTGAAATCTATGTCTCCTTCGTCTCCTGACGGTGGTTGAGAAGGAGGTCTACCTGGTCCTGATGGCACGCGTCTTCTGGGCATCTTGGATGATATCAATGAGAAAACAAGGGAGTCTATCTGGTTAGTCCGAGTCGGTCAAAAGTTTAACGTTTAACTTAACAGCGTTTGTGGCTAACCCAACACGTGAGCACGTGATCGCATCTGCGTCCATTTCGAGGAGCATGTCCGCACGCGTCACGGTTTCATGGGCATATGTTCAGTAGTCAATTCCCTCTTAGATCCTTTCTGTCGCTTTGGCAGAATGCGGTATACGTAGTGATACCGACGCGCCGCGGGAAACCGAGAGTGTGTTAGTTCCAGCCTGCCGTTTCTTTCACACTGACGTCAGGGCCCAGACATGAGAAGCAAGACAACCGCTCCATCAATGCATCATGGGGTAGAGATAGGTATACCATTGACGTGGAAGCGTAGATCCTCGCCAAGTGTGGGGTAGTTTATCTTTATGTGCGCCAATGATAGCTCAAGTAGCTGGCCGAAGTTATTCAACCGAGTACGTGGCAGGTTTGTTTCATTATATATGTGCTTTTTATGTAAGTGGTAGCGATAATATTAATTTTCTAATGGGCAACATGACGGTGAACTCGCCGACGACTTGCATATGGAGCTCCGCCTCGAGCTAAAGCGCTGCTCTGCAAGCTACGAGTGAGCATGTGATAAATTACCTCACTTTGATAGAGGCAAAACTAAATAATGTAAATATTCACATCAGCACCGAACAGACGCACGTTGGCAGTACCCATAGGGTAGTGCAACACAGCGGTGTATTCATTAAACTATCCACTAAATCGCCCCTTGGCCTTAAATTCCGCAGCGTGTACAATTAGACTCGTTGCCAGTCTGACTATGCGATGGTGAGAATTTTTGGACGCTCAAGTATCCGTGGTAGTATATGCCTGTGCAGCAGGCTGGTCACGAGCCTAATGTACAATCCTATTTCATTTCAAATCTCAAGTCGGAGATTCAGCTGCAGACCGCGATTGTATTGTGCCTAAATTCTATAATGTACAGTCAAAAGGGTATACATAAACTTCAGCGTTGACTCGGAGTACAACATGGTTACACAGTTTGAAAGACTCGTTTCAGTCATGTCAGAGCTGGACTACCTTCCAGATATCAATTTAGAATCAGCATGCGGATCGAGGCACTGGCGTTTCACTCGTCGGCAGGAGGACTTTTGACAAGTGACTGAAAAGGTACGTCCCAAACGCCATGCAATATGATTATGAAACCATCAGTACCAGTGTAGCGGTGACCCAGTACCCAGTACGGACCCTAGCTCCTCCTGTCACTCAGTCTGCCTGCATAATGTGCCATCGTGGTACAATCATGACGCTTCTTGGAGGCATCAATGGCTCAACCGAAAGACCTCCTAATACTTCCCTCGGCACCACTTGGGAGAGCATAGCCTTGTACCACGGCATCCAGGCCAAGACATCCTTGCCCTCTTCGAAATTACGACTGGGTTCGACAACGTGTGGAAAAAGAACGACATAGCATTGATCTCTCAAGTCGGTTATGTTGGCGAACCTGTGCCGCGATGAGATGCGGCAAATGGCGATGTGCACACGGGTAGGCGTGGGGGTTTTCGTGGGAAGGGGTAGTACTCGCAGAATGTGTAGGCGCAAATCACACGATAAAGCCGGTGCGGAGGGTGACGCGGATGAAAGCTTCTGTTTAAGCTGTAGGCACCAAAGGGTATAGTCGGTCTTTGTGCCTGAGATGAGGTGTTGCGCACGCGCCGCCATCCCACCGCTGTTGTACCATTGCGCGTTTCATTATCAATGAAGCCGATAATCTCGCGACACGCGCACGTACCGTACAAGATTCCCTTTGGCGTTCTTGTTTTTACGAGGGCTGAGTCCAATGCCGCGCTGTATCTCGCGTTCGAATGGAGTGACAAAGTTGTGTCCGTGCTGTTGGAGGAAAAGCGAGAGCAGCTCAGCACCTGCACCGTCCTTTATGGGATTTATCGCGAAAGATGAGATGGGCTTCATGTTAGTCGATGATTTCTTGGGGGGAAACGGGGCAAAGCTAGGCGGAGCAAGAGGCTTCAGAACGATCGCTTTAGTAGTCGGCTGAGGCCTTGGAGGTGGCTTGAGAATCGAGAAAGATTGAGGTGTGGAAGATGATGCATTTGCTGGGGCGCTTATTATAAACGAAGGTGGCTTGAGAGGTTGAAGAGGTCGAAAAGGTGCGGAATGCGGTTTTTGACGGGATATAGGAGGATGTACAGATGCTGATTCCGAAGGGGAAATAGTGAAGTGCTTCACGATTGGCGCGCGAGACGTGTCTGGCACTGCGTTATCCGCAGTGATAAATGGGATCGGTCGCTTGCGATTGCCAGCTGGGCGAACCGATATTTCCTTCTCCTTTCCCTTAGCCTCGCGTCCGAGTGAAGTGTCGCCAAAGTCGGGGAGCTCGGCAGTGAACGGGTTTTGCGGTCGCTGTCGGACATGAGTCGAATCCTTCGATTTGGCCTGCTTGTTATCAGGAACCTTTGTTGAGGGCCCGGCCTTCGGTGGATCAAAAGAGGATACAAAGGGCGGGGGAGGTTTGTACGCGGGTTTCGAGGTATTCTTCGTTACTTGGAAGCCATCAGGTCCTTGCAAGCGAGGTCTTTTAGCTGGTCGATTATCGGGCTGCCGGACGTGCCATTAGTATTTGGGATCAGAAGAAAGTACATGTGTCACTGACCCCCATATTCGCTTCAGGCTGAGAAGATGATTGCAATGACTGTAAAGTTTTCGTCCTGAATGATCATAGGAGCCGCGGCCTATGATTGGTCATCTCCGCCGCGCCACGCCGTCGGTTGTGACACCGCGATCGTGACGCCGACCAACAGAAAACCATGACCTCGTCGCTCGATTAGTAGATTTCATTCTCGGTGAAGTGCTTGCGAACGTGCATGGATTCGTACAGAGGATATTCGCCTCATGTGTTCCTATCAACTTTAATATTAGTGGTCCAGTGAGTGTGTTAACTTCCATGACAGGCTGACCATCTAAATTCAAATATCCAAGCCTCCTGACTCTGTCGCCAATTATGTGGAGTACCGGGTAAGTCCTATGTCAAACTGCATACATGCCTTGTCAACGTCGCGTCAATTGAATGTCCCTGTCACTACCGCGCCGAGTTTTTGTGTCAATGCATCACATGCCAATGCTTTTAATCCCAATGCATGCACCGAGTCATTTCAGGTGTGCATTCAATTCAGTCGTTTACGCACATGATCATCACGACCGTATTAATGTGCCACACAGCAGTGGAGCATCACTGGCAGTAGCCAGCTCATTTACCATTTCAATGGAAATCGACGGCATGTTCAATACAGCCGATTTCCAAATAATGTAAGTTATCAAATGCTGTCGCTTCCTGTTCGAGAAGCCATCAAGCGCAGTCAAGCGCCCAGGCCAAAATGTATAGCAGTCGGTTACTTTACGGTGATGTAACTAATAACCATGCGTCTATTAGGATGAATTGAAATCGGAAACGAGGCGACCGTTTAGTGTTTCAAAGACTCGGGGCTCCAATCCGAGGTGCATAACGGCAGGGTGCAAAAAAGACCTGACATCTTGCGGCCCAGAAAATGATATACAGTTATTCTTGTCTACGTATCACGCGGCCACATGGACAGCAGGCCGCATTGTATACCAAAGTGCCTTTTCAGGCACATCACATGGCCCAAGTTGAAAGTCACCTCGTAACAACGTGATCACGATGTGTAGATACCGTGGTACTATATGGTAGTTTTTCATCTCTTCGTTCCCGACCACCATGGATCTTTCAGACGAGGATAAGAGGGAGATCGGTCAGGTGCGCTAAAAGCCGTTCTCAGAGTGGGACTAAATCCCGAGGACCACTACAGCACTTCGTTTTTGGATTTCATGGGTATGAGGTCAGCGAGGATGCAAAGGAGCTCATCAATAAGTATCATGTTGGGTAGGCAAAAGCGCATATGGATGTGTCCTATACTCACGGGCCAGTTTAATCAGGAACATCATCCTCATGAAACGGAATGTGCAAAGTGAGACGTAATGTTGATTGAAATATCGACACTATGCGAATCATGATTGCCCCAGGTGTGAAGCAGGTACATGCGCTTGTTCAATCTTTGCAGCAGTGTGCAAGAGATGCTGGACACAGGCATCCACTGATGATTGGGATTGATCAAGAGAATGGTGAGTTTCTCAGCGTCCGCTTCTACGTCAGGTTGATACTATAGTCACATAGGCCTTGTATCTGCGTTTAGCTCGACTGCAAAGTATCAAGCTGGGACACAGTTGTAAGTCGTATCCTGTTGACCCTCTTTCGTCTCATCACTTTCCAGCCCAGGAGCTATGGCAATTGCTGCGACTGGTGATCCCGAATATGCCAGAAATTGTTCAGCGGCTTCAGCTCGCGAGATGAAAGCTGTCGGCATTAATTGGTCCTACTCTCCGGTAGGAGACGTGAATTCTGACCCACAGAACCCGGTTATTGGTGAGCATCAAGTACTTTGCTGCTCGATGGTTCCTAACCTGTGCTCTTTCCTTGAGGTGTGCGCTCTTTTGGAGATGGTGAGAGCCAAGCTATTTATTTGCTTGGAGAACTTTTGCTGAGCTTCGGTGATTAGACCCCAAAGAGGTTGCACGATTCGCGAAGGCGGTTAGTGATGGCTTCACACAAGGTGGTGTCGCACCGTCCGCGAAACATTTCCCAGGGCACGGTGATACAAACGTTGACTCGCATCTTGGTCTCCCCGTCATCAACAAAAGTCGTGCCAAGTTGGATCAAACCGAGTTGAGACCTTTCAAAGAACTGATCGATGCCGGCGTCGCCAGCATCATGACGGGACATATGGTCATCCAGGCCCTGACTGGTGACAGTGTGACTCCAGCCTCCCTTTCACGAGCTGTGACTACAACTCTGTTACGGGAGGAGCTGCAGTTTGAAGGAGTGGTCGTGACGGATTGTCTGGAAATGAATGCGGTGAAGGAGAGGCAGGGAGGCGTACCTCGTGGTGCTGTGGAAGCGTTAGCGGCCGGTACAGACGTGGTAATGGTTTGTCATACTATGGCATTCCATAAGGGATCGATGGAGGCCACTTACGAGGCAGTCCAGAAGGGCGAGCTGCATATGGACGAGCTGAGGAAAAGTGGAGAAAGGATTACTGCGCTGAAACGGAAATTTGCAGGGACATGGGACGACGTGCTCGGAAATCCATTTGACGAGAAGGCGATGAATGCATTGCAGGCAACGAACAAGAAACTGAGCGAGGAAGCATACGTGAAATCTACCGCGCTTATTTCTGGATCTCTTCCTGTGTTTTCTTCGGGCAAGATTGTGGTGATGACACCCGTCGTGGAAAGCCTTAATGCGGCTGTGGATGATGCGGAAGGTGTGCAACGCACCGAAAAAGGCCACGTCCGGAACACAGCGGCGCCTTACTACATATCTTTCGCGGAGTCCGTGGGACGCCGCGCTGCAGATGTCGAACATTTGGTTTACGCAGCTGATTTCGACTGCAGAAGAGATTTCGGCGAAGGTCTCATATTCGTCACACGCAATGCGGATCGTAGCGCTTGGCAACTGGATGTCTTGGAGAGAGTTGCGACACAGGCCTTGAGTGGAGTACCGATTGTGGTCCTGGCGAGCTGCGCACCATATGAATTGTTCTCCAGGAGGGTCTTAGGTGTGCAGGCATGCGTAGCAAGCTTCGAGTATACCAGTGAGGCGTTGGAAGCTGCTGCCAGCGTTATTTTCAACGAGGTCGCTCCGGTGGGGGAGTCACCTGTTAGCATTCGAAGATAATAAGCTTGGCTGCCAGCATTGTATATGCTGCACATGGGCTTAGTACGAGCTTGCTATGTATACCTCTGGACTGTATCCCCGACTCCCAGCGTTGGTGGAGGAGGGCTCTTGTCGAACACGATCGGTTTCCATCTCCCAAAACTTCTGCCGGCCCCTACTGTAACCCCATTTCGGCCAAAGATGACACAGTGGGAGACATTGGTAGGAGAGAAATTTCACGTAGCAGCTGTAAAGATGATATCAATATAATGTGGATGACTTGGATGCGGGTCCTGGGCGAGGGCCGTGCGCGTGATGAAAGAAGTATTACTTAAGATAGACTTTGAACTTGGCCGCAGGATCCCAGGCTATCCACGTCATGGCCCATTTGTCCTAAGTACCAATGAAGAAACTTCTTACAAGGCGCGACAAAGCGAGGCAGCAAAATTTCAAGGTAATCCCGTACAGAGATGTTGATGTTGTCATCGACGATGTAAGTCTTGATCTTCAACCCACTTGTGGCAACAATCATCTATGTCATAACTTGGATCATCACTAACCCGAATTTTGATGCATACGTATAGGATGCACCACTTGTACGCCCCAAACGACCTTCAGAGGACCACCGTGGCTGGGAGGTGCTATCTAGGCCCCCTGTCCCTTCTAGCACCCCTGTCCCTTCTAGTCCGTATCCTCAGTTTGCAGTGCCTCCGATGTCACGGGGGCGCTCATCTTCACTAGCTGTAATATTACCCTCGCGTTCCAGTAGTCCATATAACGCTACAAGTCACTCCACCACTATAACTACTCCCACGCCCACCTCCCAGACTAACCCAAACCCAAACTATACCGTGTGGAGACACTGGAGAGACGTACACAAGATCCAGGAGACACAGCCCACGTCTGGTGCATTTGGTATGTTCGATCCATATCTGGACTACGCCCTGCAACAGACACACCCGCACCATGTCCACGAAGTGTCAGACGATTCTTTTCCAGTTGAACACAGGGGCAGGGCAAAGGAGATGAAGAGTTTCTGGGATGGGATTATCAGGGACAGCGACAGGGACAAAGACAAGGAACGCGAACGCGATAAAGAGCGTGAAACCCGTGAGAAGGAAAAGGAAAGAGAGAAGGACAAAGACGGACGAGATCGCATTTGGCGCGAGGAAGATAATCCCTCAGAGCTGACGCGTATGATCGGTGCGTCACCTCAGCCGATACCGTGTCTTTGATGTGCGGGAATTTATACCGGCATAGGGTACCTTACGGCGACCTCATCGGAGGACTGGACGCTCGAGCTCGAAGTTTGCGAGCGCGCATCTGCTACTGAAGCAAATGCCAAGGAGGCTATGAAAGCCCTTCGGAGGGAATTCAAGTGCGTTTCATAGCCTCGCCTCGCTTTCTATACCATTGACAGGGTGTCTGGGATACAGATATGCAGAGACTCAATCTCAATTATCTGCTGCTAGGGTAAGCACTACCCGACTCTTTGCTTCGTCCTTGATGTCTCACCTTGGAATACACATGCTCGTCCGTTCTCCATCCAATTTGCATTACGGTTTGCACAGTTATGGGCAATAATGCTCCAAAACGCGTCCGATATCTTTCTAACTCAAATCAGCTCCCGTGAATTCATTGACACCCTGGAGGACGTGTTAACAAGCTCAAGAACAAGTCCTGTCGTCAGAGAACGACTAATGGAGGTGCTCGCAGCCGCCGCCTTCATCACTAACTCACGTATGTGTTTATCTATTGCTAAATTCATTCTTAAATATATACCCCCTTTTGCCGAAGATCTTCGTTTCCTCATCTACTGCTTGCTTTTTTATATACCTTTTGAAACCTGTCTGTATCGGTCTCGAGGCCTTTCCTCGTTCTATCGAACCACGTTCTTTTTGCGATACTGACCCTCTTGCTGGCCCTTCTTCATAGGTCCCAATGCCTCTCCCAAATCCGAACCATCGCCTTTCTCGCTTAAAGATCGCAACCGCGATAGGGATGATTTCCGTGGCCTATGGATGCGATTGAAACCCGCTGATAAGCCCGATGTTGGGGTTCCATTCGATACTGAGGATGCTATGTTTAGCCCCCCTATAGTTCCTACGCGTCCACCATTAGAGAAGGTCAGCTTTTTTGGTTTGTAGTTTATGACAGTGCCCTGATCAATTCTCCTGCTCTATTTTTTGCTCGCTTGTCTCGGTGATATCTTGTCGCGATTAGCGGCCTTCAAGGAAGAGTCTCCACCAGCGCGATATCATTCTTCCCGAAGAGGACATGAGACGCTTATTCCAGGAATGCAAGATCGCGAAAGGAAATGCGACTTTCCTTAGCGAGATGCTTGCATACGCGAAACCAGAACAGATAGAAGGGAGCCTGGTACCAGTGCGTGTGATTTCTCAGTTAACCCCTGATCCCTATTTTATCAGTTTGCTATATTATCTTTGCATGGCACATCATGACTCTCCTTCCCCCATCCTTTTGATATCAATCTGACCGTTCCATAGGAATTTTTGACGAAGTGTCGCGGGTCGCAAGAACTCATATATACCCAAATTCCATGGGTATCTGCAGGCGCTGAACGGTCGCGCAATGAGCGAGAAAGGAATGCAGAAGGAAATGGACGTACGAAATCGCAGCATGATGTCCAATTCAGCTCTCCGCCGAGTCGAGATTACCATGGCGTGGATGCTAAATTTGATATTAATGCAGAGGGAGAGAAACAGACTTCGGAGGAGGAGCTTCTTGTTGCGTTGCTTGACGCGAATGAGGCGTTGATCGGGGCGTTGAGAATGTATGATGATATTATGTGGGTTGTGGAGGAGCAGGTGGCTGTAGAGATCAGTAGGAGGGATGTGGAGATGGACCGAAGAGTGAGTGTTCTTTTCTTATTTTGTCTTCACCGGTCATTCTGTCTTCCATATACTGTCAATTTGTCATTCTGTTTTCTGCCCTATACCCGTGATCAAGACTGACATTTGGTATAGCACATGGAAAATGAGTACCTCGGAGACTCTTATCCTGATTATGGAGGTGGCTCCTCACGCACACCATCACCAATGCCATCACCACCTGCTTCGCCCCGCCAACACGACCTACCTCCCGTTGTTCCCTCACAAAACCACCCACTTCCTCGGGTCCCTCCTGCGCTCCCTCCTGCTCATCCGCACTATGGTTCTCCACTACAGAACATGAGCACACCAACACTACTCGTGCCGCCTCCGCCTCCGTCTCTGAGGCCCCGTTCTCTGCCGACGCCCTCGCCCCCTCCATATAATACATCTCTCATACGACCGAGCGTGAAGGTCGTGGAAGAAGTCAATGATGGTGCGTCACTTCGTCATTCGGTTGATGACAAAAGTGTGGTTTGTTTTGATATGTGGTCGATATAGAACAACAAGACTCAAGTAACTTGCACTTTGCCCTCGAAACAGCAGGTGTTGCGTCCAGCCTCGCCGTAGTTCCTACGCACCCATCAATGAAAGAGGAGGTGAGTATCTCGGTTTCGTTTGTGCTTAACGACGGTGCTATGATTGATTTTCTTTTGTTGTGTTGTGTAGATGCCTGCCAGCAGGCCAGATGCTGCCATTACTGCGAGTGACCATGACAAGGCTATTGATAGGGCTACCGACCCATACTGGTCAGGGATAGACCTGGATTTTACAACTGATACCGACTTTGCATACAGCAGTATCTCATTCGATTGATAACAAAATCGTGGTTTGCTGATGCGTTGTCGATATAGAACAACACGACTCGAGTGGTTCGTACCACAAGCCAAGGCGTGAATCGGTTGTATCTGACTCGGATGAGGAGGTACGCGGCGGGGATCATGCTAATGCAATGTGGCCTCGAAGACAGCCTACGCAGTATATATATGACGCGGCTGCTGAGCGCACGGTGCAGTATCTGCGGGAAAGGAGAAGATCTCTTGACATTGCCCTCGGCACAGCGGGTGCTACGGCAAATTTAGAAAAAATGCTGTGGGAGGACGCACTTCTCGATGCGCAAAAGGTGCAATGACATCAATCATGTTGGAGCAAGTGCTCATTTTGGCGATGCATAGGTCATCATACTCAACCCATCGTCCTATCTTGGATACCAGTTGAAGCATGCAGCGCTTCATGGCGCACACCGCTATGATGAAGCGATCGAGACCTTCGAAATCATGCTCTCCAAGTTAGACAATGCTCCTGAGATGCAGTTACGAGGTAAGTACCAAATAACTCATGTGTCAAGATGCTCGACACGTTGTCCAGAGCTGCGCCTGCAGTATATCAGTCTATCTGAAGCGGACAATGCTATTCGAAAAGTCATTTACACACAACTCGACGACGCCCCACTTCGTCTACTAGACACTGCTTCCGGGCTCTTGTGTGATCGAGAGGCGCAGATATGCGCCTTTAAACTGAGCACTGAATACAAGGGACTCCTGTCATTCATAATCAAGCATGCAGACATCCGAACGGAGCGCATCAAAGAAGTGGTAGCGGTCTACTTCCGCTGTGTCATGTTATCCCACATGTGGCAAGGGAAAGAGCCACTGTTGTACGACATCGAGGACAAGGTCGTGTACGAGTTGAATCCAGTCGATGGTATCGTGAAGTTGCAGTCGTTCTGTAAAACTGCACGCGACACGGGCTATCGATGGGCATGGATTGATACCTGTTGCATCGACCAGAAGAACAATGTCGAGCTCCAAAAATCACTCAATTCCATGTTTATTTGGTATCGCCACTCGGCACTCACGATCGTCTACCTCGCGGACGTTCCGGCTTTGTCCAAGTCTGGTGCACTGACGAGGAGCGCTTGGAATACGCGTGGATGGACTCTCCCGGAATTCCTTGCTCCCGAAATCGTTCTATTTTACCAAAGAGATTGGACGCTATATCTCGACGACCGCTCTTGCAATCACAAGGAGTCTTTTATGATTATGGGGGAGTTGGAGAATGCGACGGGCATAAATGCACACGCCCTGGTCACCTTCCGTCCGGGGATGGCGGATGCCCGAGAGAAACTCCGATGGGCGTCGATGCGTGTCACAACAGTGCAGGAAGATGTTGCATACTCGCTGTTTGGTATCTTCGGCATCCACCTACCTGTTATTTATGGCGAGAAGAAGCAAAATGCACTCGGGCGGCTCCTGCAGGTGATTGTGGCCCAGTCGGGCGACATCACTGCGCTAGACTGGGTCGGAAAATCATCCGAGTTTAATAGTTGCCTGCCAGCCGATATTACTTCATACAGAGCTCTCCCGTGCGAGCTGCCATCTCTGTCCGAAGACGACATCCAGACATCGGTCTCCAGGCTGCAAAATGCCCTAGATATTGATGTGGCCTTGAAACTTCATCGCCTGCTTGACGATCTGGGCGCTCCTCGTTTTGCGGACCGCAGACTGCATCTGCCTTGTATTGCATTCCTTGTCACAGAAGTTAGACGGAGCCATGCTCAAGACCAGGAGGCATGTTTCGCGTATCAAGTCAAGGCAAACGGACTTCGTGACCTGTTGATCAACACGGAAGACAAGCTGACACAATTTTCGCGGGCAAAGCCCACTCTTCAGACATTCTTACTCATCCGTCCGTGGGACCCTTATCTCCTGGAACTGCCTGACTTTGCAGGCAATCCACAGGGCATGGACAATTGGTCTGTGCGGGGGTCTATGTTTCGTGATAACCTCAGCGTGTTTTCTGGTGAAACAGGGCCAATTGATCCACAATTACACTCACGGGCGTTACGATTGATTGTTCGCCTTGGACAACCTTTCGGCGCGTTTCTGCTAGCGCGGCAACGCGGTGGAGAATACAAGAGAATTGCGTCAGATCGCAATATCATTGCACAAGTCAAGGAAGTGGCGGATTCTGTTCATAGAATGCATGTCAGGACACTGGAGATATCATAACAATATTTTTTGAAGGCCAGTTCTTAACATTCATACATATACATTGTTATACCTTGAAAGATCACCTTCTGTATATAAGTTGTAGTCATACATAGCTCCCTGTACGATGATCGTAAGAAGTGCATAACAAGAGGAAGCTCACTTCCGGAACAACTCAGGGTCATACCTAACTTTCTGTAGAGTTCGTCCGATGCCGTGTTGTCGAAGATTTTCGCGGCTGATTGTGACCACAGCAAAGTATTTCGACCAGGGGTAATATTCGTCACACGCAACGCGGACCGTAGTGCTAGGCAATCATTGGTTTTGGAAAGAGGCTTCCTAATCGACTGTTGCCGCTGGCTTCGACGACCACCATTCACAACCACCACTTTCTGCACGGTTTTCGCTCAGTGTATGACAGTGCCCTGTAGAAAAGTCACACTTGACTACCGGCCATTTGACTTTTTTGCTTAATGCACGACAATTTTGTCTTTCAATTGTATGCTCGCACAGTCAGGAAGCTGCGGCATAGAATTGGGAGAAGCCGGTCCAAAAAACGTGCTGTTGTAGTTGATCTGGCATCCTAGCCATACATTGACACCAATTTCCATCAGTCGCAAACCGAGATTGTCACGCACTTTGGAAAGAAAAGCAGAGGGGCTTTGGCCTTTAGCCAATCAGCCTTATTTCGTGCCCCCAAACGACGGCAAGAGTTAGAAGCGCATGTCCGCTCCAATCCGAATGATTTATCATCGAAGCACCCTCGCATCGTGACCAGGCCAGATATAGGCAGACCACAATAGATTTGTACTTTGGTAAATAGTCATAATTGTCGAAGTTTAGTCGCACCCTTGCAGGAGGTCACACAACGTCGTTATGCATAAGGTGTTGATAATGCATAGCCTGGGAGGGGTCCCGACGTTGTGCGTTACTAGCATGAGCAAGTGTACTGTATACGTTTTCGAATAGTTGACTAGGCCAGGATGAGCATGAGGAGCATATGGTGAAGGTGAGTCAAGGTGAAAATGAACGGTCAAAGCAAGGGGATCATGGAGTCTGAGCACAAGGTGAGATAATGAAGAAAGGAAGGTATCCGCGTGTCTCGGATGCGAAGAGTAAGGCTCTTCGCATCGGTGAGTCACGTGGACAACTTCGAACGTGTAGACAGGTTCGAGTTGGGTTCGTTTGGAGTCATAGTCCTGTCGGTGTGTGAAGGATATAAAATCCTTACAGCAGCATCTGCGGGAAAGGAGAAGATTGTGAGCTTTGCCCTCGACACAGCGAGTGCTATGTCCAGCCTCGCCGTAGTTCCTACACATCCACCAGGGGAAGAGGAGGTGGGTGCCTCGTTTTGTTTGTGTTTAACGATGGTGCTATTCTTATGCTGTGCTGTATAGATACTCGATCCATACTGGTTAGGGATAGACCTGAATTTTTCAAGATACCAGGAATATGCAACGCTTCATGGTGCACATCACTATGATGAAGCGATCGAGGCTTTTGGCAAAGACGATCAGATTCCCTTGGGCTATGACCTACGTATCAAGAAAAAGCGAGAGGAGAAAGCCAGGTTTCTTCGCGAAGAACGTGAGAAGCGAGAATTAGAAGAGGGACGGCACGCACGGGAAGACAGGCACATGCGGGAGGAAGACGAAGTCATGCTCTCCAAATTGGACAATATTGCTCCTGAGATGCAGCCACGATGTGAGCCCCAAATAACTCATGTGTCAAGATGCTTGACACATTCTCCAGTGCTGCGCCAGCAATATTTCAGTCTATCCGAAGCAGACAATGCTATTCGAAAGGTCATTCACGCTCAACTCGATGACGCCCCACTTCGTTTACTCGACACGACTTCCGGGGTCTTGTGTGATCGAGAGGCGCAGATATGCGCCTTCAAACTAAGCACTGAATACAGGGGACTTCTGTCATTCATAATCAAGCATACAGACATCCGAACGGAGCGCATCAAAGAAGTGGTAGCGTGCTACTTCCGTTGTGTCATGTTATCACACATGTGGGAGGGGAAGGAGCCACTGCTGCACGACATCAAGGACAAGGTCGTGTATAAGTTGAATCCAGTCGATGGTATCGTGAAGTTGCAGTCGTTCTGCAAAACTGCGCGCAACATGAGCTATCGATGGGCGTGGATTGATACCTGTTGTATCGACCAGAAGAACAATGTCGAGCTCCAAAAATCACTTAATTCTATGTTTGACTGGTATCGTCACTCGGCACTCACGATCGTCTACCTCGCGGATGTTTCGGCTTCGTCCAAGTCTGGTGCACTGGCAAGGAGCGCTTGGAATACGCGTGGATGGACTCTCCCGGAATTCCTTGCTCCCGAAATCGTTCTATTTTACCAAAGAGATTGGACGCTATATCTCGACGACCGCTCTTGCAATCACAAGGAGTCTTTCACAATCATGAGGGAGTTGGAGAATGCGACAGGCATAGATGCACACGCCCTCGTCACCTTCCATCCTGGGATGGCAGGCGCGCGAGAGAAGTTGCGATGGGCATCGACACGTGTCACAACTGTGCAGGAAGATGTTGCATACTCGCTGTTTGGTATCTTCGGCATCCACCTACCTGTTATATATGGCGAGAAGAAGCAAAATGCACTCGGACGGCTCCTGCAGGAGATTGTGGCCCAGTCGGGTGACATCACTGCGCTAGACTGGGTCGGAAAACCATCCGAGTTTAATAGTTGCCTGCCAGCCGACATTTCTTCATATAAAACCCCGCCATGCATGCTGCCATCTCTGTCTGAGGACGACATCCAGGCGTCGGTCTCACGGCTGCAAAATGCCGTGGATATTGATGTGGCTTTGAAACTTTATAAGCTGCTTGACAATCTGGGCGCTCCTCGTTTCGCGAACCACAGACTGTGTCTGCCTTGTATCACATTCCCTGTCACAGAAGTCAGACGGAGCCGTGCTCAAGGCCAGGAGCCGTGTTTCGTGTATCATGTCAAGGCCAGTGGACTTCGCGACCTGCTGATCACCACAGAAGATAAGCTGACACAATTTTCGCGGGCAAAGTCTACTCTGCAGACATTCTTACTCGTCCGTCCGTGGGACCCTTATCTCCTAGAGCTGCCTGACTTCACACACAATGCGCACTGCAGCATGAGCAGTTGGTCTGGGCGCGAATCTGTCTCCCGCGATTCTCCCAGCGTGTTTTCTGATGAAACAGGGCCGATTGGCTTGCAGTCGCGGGCGTTACGATTGATCGTTCACCTTGGACAGCCTTTTCGTGCATTTTTGCTAGCACGGCAACGCGGTGGGGAATACAAAAGAATTGCGTCAGATCGTAATATCATTGCACAAGTCAAAGACGTGGCAGGTTCTGTTCGCAAAATGATGGATGCCAGGACACTGGAGATATCGTAGCTTGATCGTAGCTGTGTGCATTTTTTTGGAAGGACAAATCTCAACATTTATACCTTGATATTATACCTACAATCATACACAAATACCCAAAGTTAGACTCATAACCAGTTTGCCTACGCGCTTTTTTCGAAATGTTGAGGCTTACAATAGGACAGCGGGGCCGTTATCTGAAACACTTCAAGTTACACGCCCAGCGTCAGCCATGCTCAACACCGAAGCCATTTGGATTTCTTCTCCTGACCGTGTCGCATTTTATTGAGCATAATCAATATTCCTAGTACAATGAAGGATATCGCTTTGGATGGTGTGGAAAATGTGTAATCTGAGAAAGACCACGTCCGGAGTATTCCAATGTTATACCTCGACTTTTTGTGAAGTCCGTGCGATCCCGTATTGCGGGCCGCCGATGTCGAACACTTGGTTTACGACGCGGCTGATTTGGACTGCAGGAGATTTTGGCCGGGATGACATGTGCTTGGCGACTGGATGTCTCAGAGTCTAGACACATGCCAGTGTCCTGGTCGCGGGCTGCGCACCGTATAGATTATTATCTTGGGTAATGAAATAGAAAGAACGACTTGTCTTCATGTCTGACTTGGGGAGATTCGTCATAGGTGTAGTACTACAGGCGTGTGGCGAGCTTCTAGAGTGCACTAGCGATGAGTTGGAAAGTGCTCTGAGTGCTATTTTTAACGAGGATGCACTTGAGAACGATGAGCTAGTTGGTGAGAATCAGGTAACTGCCAAGCATTTTGTACACGCAGCTGAGCGTGGTGGTGTGGGGAAAACACTCATAGGACAAGCTCCATCGATCTCCACGATAGGCACAGCTTGGGAGCCAAACGTCACGTCAACTTACATAACATCTTAATTCGTCTGACTCTGACATCAACGCCACCTCACCCTAACGAGACCGCACACATTTCCTACCACTATATAATCTTGCTGACCGCCTTGACATGCATATGGGAATATTCAGCATTGGGGCTGGCGCTGTGAATATTCATCAATACTATTTGTGTAATGTAGAACTTTGTCAAGAGTGCCAGAGTACTTCATCCGCTGGTGCATCTTCCGAATGGCCCATTTTTCTTATGTACCAATGAAGAAACTTTTTGAGCGCGACAAGGCGAGGCGGCAAAGGGTAATCTCGCACAGTGATGTTGATTTTGTCATCGACGATGTAAGTCACTTTTGGCTCATCTGTGTCATAACTTGGATTATTACTAACCCGAACTCTGATGTACATGCATAGGACGCACTAGTGTGGAGAGACGGACAGCTCGAGCCTACTGCACTTCAAGTTGGTGAAGAGCGTGAAACCCGTGAGAAGGAAAGAGAAAAGGACAAAGAGGGACCGGAGCGCATTTGGCGCGAGGAAGACAATCCCTTAGAGCTGGCGCGCATGATCAGTGCGTCACCGTGACTTCAACCAATACCATGTCTTTCATGTGCGGGAATTTATACCGGCATAGGGTACCTTACAGCGACCTCATCGGAGGACTGGACGCTCGTGCTGGAGGTCTGCGAGCGCGCATCTGCTACTGAAGCGAATGCCAAGGAGGCTGCGAAAGCCCTTCGGAGGGAATTCCTGTGCGTCTCATAGCCAAACCTCACTTTCTGTACTATTGACAGGGTATCTGGGATGCAGATATGCAAAGCCGGAATCTCAATTATCTGCTGCCAGGGTGAGCACTACCGACTCGTTACTTCGTCCTTGACCTCTTATCTTGGCAAACGTGTATTCGTCCGTTCTCCATCCAATTTGCATTCCGGTTTGTACAGTTATGGGCAATAATGCTCCGGAACGCGTCCGATATCTTTTTAACTCAGATCAGCTCCCGTACATTCATTGATACTCTTGGGGGCGTGCTAACAAGCTCAAGAACAAGTCCTGTCGTTAGAGGACGACTAATGGAGGTGATCGTAGCTGCCGCCTTCATCACTAGTTCACGTACGTGTTTATCTATTGCTAAAATATACACCTTCCCCTTCCCACTGAAGATCTTTGTTTTCTCATCTATTATTTACTTTATATATCTTTTGAAAACCGTCTGTATCGGTCTCGAGCCATTTCGTTCCACTGAACCACGTTCTTTTCGCGATACTGACTCCACTCTCATTGCCCTTCTTCACAGGTCCTCTTCTCTCACCCAGTTCTGAATTATTGTTGTTTTTACTCGATGATCGCGACCGTATGAGGGACCTATGGATTCGATTGAAACCTGCTGATATGCCTGATGTGGGAATTCCCTTCAACACCGAGGATATTATGTCTAGCCCCCCTATAGTTCCTACGTGCCCACCAATAGAGGAGGTCAGTGCCTCTTGTGGTTTATGACGGGACCCTGATCAATTATGTGCCTATCTTCCGCTTGATGTTTCCTGATGGCGTCTTGCCGCGATTAGTGGTCATCGAAGAAGAGTCTCCACCAGCGCAGTGTCACTCCTCCCGAAGAGGACATGAAGCGCTTATTCCAGGAATGCAGGATCGCGAAAAGAAATGCGACTATCCTTGGTGAGATGCTTGCATACGCGAAACCGGAACAGATAGAAGGGAGCCTGGTACCAGTGCGTGTGATTTCTCAGTTAACCCCTGATCCCCGTTTTGTCACTTTGCCACATCACCTTTGCGTGGCACATTATGACTCTCCTTCCCCCATCCTGTTGATATCAATCTGACCGTTCCATAGGAATTTTTGGTGAAGTGTCGCGGGTCGCAAGAACTCATATATACCCAAATTCCATGGGCATCTGCAGGCGCTGAACGGTCGCGCAATGAGCGAGAAAAGAATGCAGAAGGAAATGGACGTACGAAAACGCAACCTGATATCCAATTCAATTCTCCGTCGAGTCGAGATTACCACGGCACGGATGCTAAACTTTATATTAATGCAGAAGGAGAACAACAGACTTTGGAGGAGGAGCTTCTTGATGTGTTGCTTGACACGAATGAGGCGTTGATCGGGGCATTGAGAATGTATGATGATATTATGCGGGTTGTGGAGGAGCAGGTGGCTGTAGAGATCAGTAGGAGGGATGTGAAGATGGACCGAAGAGTGAGTGTTTTTTTTGTCTTCACCAGTCATTCTGTCTTCCATATACTGTCAAACTGTTATTCTGTTTTCTGCCCTGTACCCCCTGACCAAGACTGACATTTGGTATAGTACATGGAAAACGAATACCTCGGAGACTCTTATCCTGATTATGGAAGCGGCTCCTCACGCACACCGTCACCAATGTCATCACCACCTGCTTCACCCCGCCAACACGACCTACCTCCCGTTGCTCCCTCACAAAACCACCCACTTCCTCGGGTCCCTCCTGCGCTCTCCCCTGGCCATCCATACTATGGTTCTCCACCACAGAACATGAACACACCAACACTACTCGCACCGCCGCCTCCCCCCATGGGTCCTCGTTCTTCTGCCTTCCCGTTACGCCCGCGCTCGCCAGATAGGGGTGGCCTCGTGCGTCCGTCAAGGGGGAACTTGCTGGAAAATATAGGTGGTGCTTTGGACCGGTTGCACATGGATGAAAACGATGTGGAGGAAGAAGAGGTCAAATTTCCCATACGATCGAGCGCGAAGGGGCTTGGGAAGAGGGTCGTGGAAGAAGTTGATGGTTGCGTTCTCATTTGATTGATAACAACATCGTGGTTTGCTGATGCGTTGTCGATATAGAACAACACAACTCAAGTGATTCGTACTACAAGCCAAGGCGTGAATCGGTTGTATCTGACTTGGATGAGGAGGTACGCGGCGGGGATCATGCTAATGCAATGTGGCCTCGAAGACAGCCTACGCAGTATGTATATGACGCGGCTGCTGAACGCACGGTGCAGTATCTGCGGGAAAGGAGAAGATCTCTTGACATTGTCCTCGGCACAGCGGGTGCTACGGCAAATTTAGAAAAAATGCTGTGGGAGGACGCACTTCTCGATGCGCAAAAGGTGCAATGACATCAATCATGTTGGAGCAAGTGCTCATTTTGGAGATGCATAGGTCATCATACTCAATCCATCGTCTCATCTTGGTTACCAGTTGAAGCATGCAGCGCTTCATGGCGCACACCGCTATGATGAAGCGATCGAGGCCTTTGAAAGCATGCTCTCCAGATTAGACAATAGTCCTGAGATGCAGCTACGAGGTAATTGCCAAATAACTCATGAGTTAAGATACTTCATACTTTATCCAGAGCTGCGCCAGCAGTATCTCAGTCTATCCGAAGCAGACGATGCTATTCGAAAGGTCATTTACACTCAACTCGACGACGCCCCACTTCGTCTACTCGACACCAATACTGGGCTCTTGTGTGATCGAGAGGCGCAGATATGCGCCTTCAAACTGAGCACCGAATACAAGGGACTTCTGTCATTCATAATCAAGCATGCAGAGGTCCAAATGGAGCGCATCAAAGAAGTGGTGGCGTTTTACTTCCGTTGTGTCATGTTATCACACATGTGGGTGGGGAAGGAGCCACTGCTGCACGACATCAAGGACAAGGTCGTGTACGAGTTGAACCCTGTCGATGGTGTCGTGAAGTTACAGTCGTTCTGCAAAACTGCACGCGATATGGACCATCGATGGGCGTGGATTGACACCTGTTGCATCGACCATAATAACAATGTCGAGCTCCAAAAATCACTCAATTCCATGTTTGACTGGTATCGTCACTCGGCACTCACGATCGTCTACCTCGCAGATGTTCCAACTTTGTCCAAGTCTGGTGCACTGACAAGGAGCGCTTGGAATACGCGTGGGTGGACTCTCCCGGAGTTCCTTGCTCCTAAAATCGTTCTCTTCTACCAAAGAGATTGGACGCTATATCTCGACGACCGCTCTGGTAATCACAAGGAGTCTTTCATAATCATGGGGGAGTTGGAGAATGCGACGGGCATAGATGCACATGCCCTGGTCACCTTCCGTCCGGGGATGACAGGCGCTCGAGAGAAACTGCGGTGGGCGTCGACGCGTGTCACAACAGTGCAGGAAGATGTTGCATACTCGCTGTTTGGCATCTTCGGCATCCACCTACCTGTTATTTATGGCGAGAAGAAGCAAAATGCACTCGGACGGCTCCTGCAGGAGATTGTGGCTCAGTCGGGCGACATCACTGCGCTAGACTGGGTCGGAAAATCATCCGAGTTTAATAGTTGCCTGCCAGCCGACATTGCTTCATATAAAACCCCGCCATGTGTGTTGCCATCTCTGTCCGAAGACGACATCCAAACATCGGTCTCATTGCTGCAAAATGCCGTGGATATTGATGTGGCTTTGAAACTTTATAACTTACTTGACAATCTGGGCGCTCCTCATTTCACGAACCGCAGACTGCGTCTGCCTTGTATCGCATTCCCTGTCACAGAAGTCAGACGGAACCGTTCTCAAGACCAGGAGGCATGTTTTGCGTATGAAGTCAAGGCGAACGGACTTCGCGACCTGCTGATCACCACGGAAGACAAGCTGACACAATTTTCGCGGGCAAAGTCTACTCTGCAGACATTCTTACTCGTCCGTCCGTGGGACCCTCATCTCCTGGAGCTTCCTGACTTTGCAGACAATTGGTCTGTGAGGGGGTCCATGTTTTATGATACTTTTAGCATGTTTTCTGGTGAATCAGGGCCAATCGATTCGCAGTCGCACTCACGGGCGTTACGATTGATTGTTCTGCTCGGACAGCCTTTTCGCGCGTTTTTGCTAGCGCGGCAGCGCAGTGGAGAATACAAGAGAACTGCGTCAGATCGCGATATCATTGCACAAGTCAAAGAAGTGGCGGGTTCTGTTCACAAAATGCATGTCAGGACACTGGAGATATCGTAGCTCTGTGCATTTTTCGGAAGGACAGATTTCAACATTTATACCTTGATATTATACCTACTACAGTCATACACAAGTACCCGAAGCTAGATTCATAACCAGCCTGCTTTTTGAAATGTCGAGGATTTCTGCCCTGCGCCACTCGAGCATCCGTGGTAGTACATGACATGCATGACAGGCTGGTCACGAGTCTAACTCATAGCATGTAAGCTTACAACAGGAAAGCGGGGCCGTCATGTGAAACACTTCAAGTTACGCGTCCAGCGTCAGCCGTGCTCAACACCCTTTGGATTTCTTCTCCTGACCGTGTCGCATTTTATTGGGCATAATCAATATTCCTAGTAGAATGAAGATCGCTTTGGATGGTGTGGAAAATGTGTAATCTGAGAAAGGCCACGTCCGGAGCATTCCAATGTTATACCTCAACCTTTTGTCAAGTCCGTGCAATCCTGTATTGTCGATATCGAACACTTGGTTTACGACGCGGCTGATTTGGACTGCAGGAGAGATTTTGGTCGGGGTGGTATGTGCTTGGTGAGTGGATGTCTCGGGGAGTCCAGACACAGGCCGGTGTTGCGAACTGCGCACCGTGTAGATTAATATCTGGAAAGGTCTTAGGTCATGATATAGAAAGAATGACTGTCTTCATGTCTGACTTGGGGAGATTCATCACAGGTGTACAGGCGTGTGGCGAGTTTCTAGTACACCGTGAGCGAGGAGTTGGAAGTCGTATTCTAAGTTAGTTCGAGGCACGAGAACGTACATAGAATGAGCTCTATGTGGCGACACAGCTTTTCGGAAGTTCTCACCCTTCTTGCTTCGTACCATCACGAAGCACTCACAAGTCCTTTACCGCTCGACTACACTCTCGTTTCGTCGCATTTATTCTACTTAAAGACTGCACTTCTTTTAATCAGCATGCCGCGAATTCGAAGTGACCCAAACTTGAACGTCTGTCCTGACTACGCTTCCGATGACTTCGTCGACACATGAGCTCAGCTCATTAGCGAGGACGTTACTGAAGAACAAGCGATTCAGCTGCTTAAGAACATCTGGCAGGCCAATAACAACACCGAGAAACACTTGTGGCAACAGCAAGTAAATGATGACAGGGAGGAACAAGCTCACTGTGATCGTCTAGAAGAGGACGAAGAGGAATGCCTAAAGCAAGAATGCTTAGCAGAAGAGGAAGAGGCCCGCAAGGATGAACGAAAGAAGAACAAACACAAGTACACCCCAATCCAGAACATGGGCATCCTGGATGACCCAGCCATCACACCATGTTCCTACGCTCTTCGCAAGTTAGACAAAGGAGAATATGTTGAGATGTGGTATTTCACTAACGATGGACTTGATGAAGCAGCCATCAAGAAAACAATAGACAATGATGCTATGATTCTGTCTACCCTCACGAATGGTTTGACAGCGTGGGTCTTGGCAGCGTCAATGCGCATTCTGTCGTCAATGACGAGAACCTGCCATTTGAGGACTTCTGTCAGGCCTGCCCACGGTTCATAACCATGCTACAAGAAGCAGATTGGCCACAAGATAGGATCAGGATAATGGTGCTATTTTGGAGGAACTTACAAGTTCACAAGTATCATTTGCTTCGTGACCCATGGGCTCAAAAGACTCTGCTACTCCACCAAGTGGAACAATGCAAGCGTTGGCACATCGTAGCCAAGTCTACAGCAGGTCCGTATGATATCTCCGAGATCAATGAGAAGGTCCTAGAAGAAACGAGAGGAAGAGTTTATTGGGAGGAGCGTTCGAAAAGTGACAACGCTCGAGATTACAAGGTCAGTATCAGCAGTGAACAATACGCATATCCTTTACTCGTCGTTCCTTCTTTCTTATAATTCCTTTTATCAATTACAAAAATGCTTCACACTATCTGCCACATGCCTCATGCTACACACCACACGCCACATGCCTCACGTCCCATCATGCATCACAGTCTGATCAACAGGCTAGTGGCTCATTTAGGCAATGTGACTCTAGAGACGCACGTAAGCACTCAGCGTCACCAGAGCATGCCCACAGAACCAAGAAGCCTCGACAGGATTTTTGGTCAGGCACAAATGGAGGCATCCTCTCCGCTTGTGCTGTATGCCTCGGACGGAATCCACACAGAATCATTGAGTGCAAGGCACCCAAACTGTGGGACGAGTCTCACGACACTCTCTGTGCGCGAATCGGCAAGATACTTACCATGCGAGATGGAAAGCCCATCTGCAGCAATTGGCAATGGGTCAGCGGATGTGTCGAGATCATGCACGATCGAAGACATTTCTGCTCCGGATGCGGCCTCTCGACTCATGGAGCTCAGACGTGTCCTCGAGCACAGAAAGCTTAAGGCCCTCACCCCGTACGATGCAGTCGCCTGGGAATCCAGACTCATCGTTACTGGACTCATTAACAGATACCCTCACATCCCCAATGGCCTTCATCGAGGTTTTAATCTTAATATTCCTGTTATTAAAGTCACACAAGCCCCTCCTAATAAAGAATCTGTCGAAACATATCAACAAGAATTTCGCGCCATTATACAGACCGAACTTAAGAAAGGACACTACATTGGTCCGCTTGAAATTAATGAGGTTGAAAGTCTTATCGGGCCGTTTCAATCATCGCCCTTCTCCATTATACCCAAGCCTGGCCGACCAGGGCGTTATCGCATCATCCAAAACTACTCCTTTCCTCACGTTCCTTCAGCCAAATTTCCTAATGCTTCAATCAACTCGTATATTAATGCAGATAATTTCCCCAGCACTTGGGGAACATTCCATGTACTTGCGCTCACAATCAGTAGACTGCCACCAGGCTCGCAAATTGCCATTAGAGACGTTTCCGAAGCTTATCGCACAGTTCCGATTCATCCCTCACAATGGCTGGGGTCTGTCATACGGATCTCGGACAAACACTTTTGCATTGGCACATGCATGTGTTTCAGCTTACACCCATCAGCCAGGGCCTATGGTAATCTTGCAGACACAGGTCTGGATTTATTTCGATCAAGAGGGATTGGCCCGACCTCGAGATGGGTCGACGACCACTTATTCATTTGAATCCTCAAAGAGTATATCACAGCCTACAATGAGAAGAGAAAACAATGGCATACGGAGATTACAAGGAGGACAACACCAAGATGGAGGAAGGATATGGTTTGGGGGTCACGTCTTCGAGGACGGGACATTGGAAGAGTTTGATGAGGATTGTCAATTCCCGATCACTGACCTATCAGGAGCATCAGAGAGGTCGATCGAGGACAGTCGTTTCTCGTGCAACCTCGCTGACATTGATGAAGCATCAGAGGAGCTTGACGTTCTGTGGGAGATCCCCAAGGACAAACCGTTCGCATACGCTAACCCCTACATCAGTATCATTTGGAACCTTGCACAGGACAAAGTTTACCTTTCCGAAGAGAAGAAACAGAAATACCTCTTCACGATTGAAGCATGGCAACAGCGCGACATGCACATTTTACTTGACATACAACAATTGTATGGTAAGCTTTTACATACAACCCTGGTCGTCCCAAAAGGACGTGCTTATCTTACGTCCCTGGAAGCTATGCTACGCCTCACCTTCCAGAAACCCTTTCTCCCACGCAGACCAGTCAAGACCCTCAAACCAGACCTTCACTGGTGGAAGACGCTACTTCAGAGTGCATTCGTCGGCCATCCGATCCCCAAACCACTCACCTTGCATGACCCAGCGGCGTACTCAGATGCCAGCTCGGGCGTCGGAATTGCCATCATCATTGGAAGTAGGTGGCGAGCGTGGCGCTTATGCAAAGGCTGGCAAACACTCGGTGGAAAAAAGGACATTGGATGGGCAGAAGCGGTTGGATTCGAGCTCCTTACTCTGTATATTGTCGGAATGGGAGGATCAGAAAGACACTTCAGGGTCAACGGTGACAACCAAGGGGTCATTGAAGGCTGGAGAATCGTGTGCAGCAGGAACACGGCTGTCAATGCCGTGTTTAGACGTATCTTCAATCTTATCTACGATTCCCCAGCACCTTACTCATTTCACCCAGCCTATATCTCGAGCAAGCGTAACCCAGCAGACGATCCATCAAGAGGTATCTACAGTAGCACGGAGTTCCTCCTCCCAACCCTCCTGATACCCGCAGAACTGCAACCCTTCATCACCGATCCCTTCATTGTCTCCACGAATCTGTCAGACTACAGCACAGACGGAATTGACTGGCCCCTCACCGACAGCACTGCTCGTGACAATTCCAATCGAACCCACAGAAACGATCGCAAGGACGACTCAGACTCACTCTTCTTCATTCATCAGAAACAGCAACAGCACTGCCAATAGCTCGCGCTTCAAAGCCACAATTCCAACAGAACAGCCAGCCAAGCCTCAACCTTACAAACCCGGATTGATCCCAATACCATCACAACTACGTCCCCACTGCTTAGCGCGAGAATGGATGAGACTATGGTTCCCGTTGAAGACAAGAATAGCAATGGGGCTGGATGGGAAGTTTCTTGCCATCATGGAAAACAACTTGGAGAGAGTGCTGACTGTTATGAACCTATCCTGGGTGATAGGAACGAGGGAATGCTATGGGGCAGGCTTATTAGTCTTTCACGTCTTCTGTGATGAACAAGCCATTCCAGAAGACCAGCGTTGTCCCGTTGACACGCAGACACTTCTCAACTTTGTCGCCAGCTGCGCAGGGTCGTACTCTGGAAAAACATTAGTCAACTACGTCTATGCCATAAAAGCGTGGCACACACTGCATGGCCAACCATGGATCATTCAGCAGGATGAGCTGAAAGCATCCTTAGACGGGGCGATTGAACTTACGCCGGTCAACTCCAAACGGGTCAAACGCAAACCCTTCACTGTGAAATTGATTCTAGAGATTCAGGCATACCTTAATCTATCACTACCTCTTGACGCCGTGGTATATGCATGCTTGACCAGTGCATTCTTTGCGCTCTGCAGACTAGGAGAGCTCACGGTGAAGACGATAAAAGGTTTTGATCCAGCGAAACATGTCAAGCGCTCGGACGTTGAATTCAATGTCAAGGACTGTCACGAATTTCTAGTCACCAAGATTTTTCTACCACGTACCAAAGTTTCAGCAGTTGGGGAAGGTGTATACTGGGCACAACAAGAGGGTCAAGCGGACCCAAAGACGGCCCTCCTCAATCATTTCGCTGTTAACAATCCTTGGCTCAATGACCATCTTTTCACATGGAGACATGTGAAAGGACCCAGACCCTTGACGTGGAGCGAGTTCTGGAAATGCATCAGTGGTTTCATCAAGAGGGCAGGTCTGGGAAACCTCAAAGGGCACGGATTGCGCATAGGAGGCACTTTAGAATACTTGCTGTGCGGGGTTCCGTTTGACGTTGTCAAATCCATAGGGAGGTGGTCGAGTGAAGCCTTCACAGGATATCTGCACAAACACGCTCTCATACTGGCCCCATATCTGCTGGAATCTCCCGCACTAGAACCATTTACCAGATATACCATGCCTCCAGCACATTGACAAGGTATGTGCATCACTATACACTTTGCCCTTCTCCTTTGAGATGGGAGTCCATGCTGCGCCTGACACGTCGCAGGGCTCCTTTGGGCGTTTGGGTATCACAGCTCATCCTGGACTTTCCCCACAGGTTCGAAACGATGTTTCGGGTCGCAAACCCTTCGGGTTTGAGCCCAAATAGCTTCACAAGGACGTTGTTCCCATTTGTATAAAATCAGATGTTATTACTCAGCAATAAATCTGATTTTCTTGCTTGATCATTGCGAAAACTGGAAGCAACACATAGACTGCTGCCACTGGCCAGTGCTATTTTTAATGAGGCACTCGAGAACGATGAGCTATATGGTGAGAATCAGGTTACTGCCAAGCATATTGTACACACAGTTATTGTACACACAGTTATACATCCTGTTAGGGTTAGTGGCTGAGCGTGGTGGTGCGGGGAAAACACTCATAGGACAAGCTCCATCATGATCGATCTCCATGATGGGCACAGCTTGGGAGCCAAACGTAAAAAGTGACCATGTCAACTTAGGCAGTGTGACTCTGACATCAACGCCACCTCACCATCACGAGACCTCCTGCCAAAATGCATACTTCTGCTTTGATTTTGATTCGCCGAAAATCGAAAATTGGAAAACAGCACTGGTTACATAAGTTAAATGCAAGATGGACCAATCTGACGCCTAATGAATGCCAGGGTGCCATCGCCCCAACAGGAACACAACCTTGCTGCGAAATCATGTTGAGTACTTGTGGTTAAGGCTCCAACTGTTTAGTTTATGTCTATGATTTTCGAGTAAATATACATAAACAGTTTATAGACAGTTGAAATTTTGATGGTCTACTTATTGAAATCAAAGAGTCCTTGCTGGATCCATAGCCTCACGCACATTAACTGCATCACGGTTGCTACAGCAAGGGAAGACCACTGGTCAGTACATAGGTGCCATGACTTCGAAAAGAGCCATTCAACAGGAGAAATAGCGCCTGAAATGGCAAGGACATCGCGCATGATGCAAGAGATTGTTGGGAATTCATGAGAATGAATCTGAATGATCCTTCATAGATAGTCAGTTATTTTTTCAAGTCCGAAGTCCAAAAAAAATACCTTCCACCATATAAGAGGTGCACTCAAGGCATTTGGGTCCTTGGCGCCCTGTGCAAGGATTGCAAAGTGTTCAAACTTGGACTGGATGGGTACTGTTGATGTTGTGGGGGATTTGCCATCAGGATGCAAATTGATTATTGACAAAAGAAAGCAATCCTCGTCGTCGAGAGAAGCTGATGGCGGAGGCAAGTGAGATGTGGCAGCCTGCAGGAGCTACTCCCAGTTTTGCAAGCTCGTATTCTGCAATAAAATGTTCAAAAATAATTGTCGCTTGAGTATATCCATCATTGCCGAGGTTATGAAACCACTCGAGATGGAGCGCTGGGTGACAAACTGAGTATTCATGGTGAGAACTCAGTAATGCATAGTACATACACATATTTTCAACAGTTGACATTTCGGGTCTATGTTGTTGGACAGCAACCCCGATAATTGATGTATCAGATATCTCAATAAATACTATCTGTTGGGGGCTCATTAGATATTAGCTAGTTGTCAACACAGCATCCGAGTCGTGTCACATGGGGTACCCAAGTAAACAGTTTATATACAACATACTTACTGTCTACACTGGCAGGAGTAAATAGACATAAACCCTATACAGTTTAGACAGTTGAAAACAGTAAATAGACTGAAACAGTTGGAGCCTTACTTGTGGTCCTGAGTCAACAGCTAATTGGAAACACGAATGTTCATTAGTTCCACACCAAATTGATTGCTAATAGACTTTATAGCTGGCAAGAACTGCTGGCATTTCAGATATGCATCTGTTTAAATGCACAACCACGTATGCAAGAAGACTTTCAAAGAACAGTGTTCAGCACATAAAAGCCAGCCATCTTCTTACTATTTCCTTCAGGACCATCTGATCCAAAATCACACGAGTCATAAACAATGCGTTTCGTCCTCGCCGTCATTGCTGCTTTAGCATCATCAATCTTTGCCATGCCCGCTGACGTGACTGGCACCGCTTTGGCTCGTGTATGCTACCACCCCTCATTGGCTACAAAGGCGGAACGTCCCAGCATTGTCATGAATCATTCATGTTAAACTGGATTTACAGGCATCCATGGGTACATATGTACAACGCAAATTGTTCACCATATAAAAACTAATATTTAGCGATAGCAAAATTAAATCGTGCTATACTTCCCGCGACTACGATATCGAGGACTCATCAATTGACTGATGGACGCAGATTGCAAGGTCTGTTCGCTGCCATGCATGAGTACAGTATTTTTCCTGGGTTCGAACTTGGATGACATGCTAGTGACTCACCTACATAGGACTCCCTTGCGGGCTGCGTGTGAGTCGTGTTTCTGCTTTCACATCAGTGCAGTAAGGCCATTGGCACTGACGCGTGAGTTACTGGTAATTTGCAGATCTGATCAACGCGCCGTCAGGAAAACATTGGTGGATTTGGTGTAATTTTCGTTCGATTGGGAAACGTTAGATATGACGTGTAAACTTTAAAGGACACAAATGGATCCTATTAAGGAGCGTGCTGATCAGTCCATGGCGTAGTGTCAGTGACTGTTGCTCCTGCTGAATCACCGTAGACGAACTTGTAGATTGTACAATACACAATGGAAAAACACACCTAGGTCCGTAAAGTACGGCTTAAACCTCGCCCTTCATGATGAGCCATGGCTGTGTCGTTTGATTGATACTTGTCTGTCGTTGTTTTGGATTGTTTAGGTTGTACCTTATTCTCCTGATTACATACCAAGGACTAGTAGTAAGTACTACTAGAGACATTGATATCAACCTTGCAGATCAACGATGACTACACCGTACACGCCAACGTCATTCATCCAGATGACTCCTAGTACCCCAGTTACGCCAAGTCCGGTGCCAGCGCCAACGCGTGGTCGTGGAACAGGTGCAAAACGCGGTCGCAAGCCTCGCGGTGCATTTCCCAATGTGTCTACTGATACTCGCCCGTCACCACAATCCGGGTCTAGCACATCTTCGCCTGCAACACGATTTACCCCGGCCCAGTGGGCGATTCCTGGAGTCCCTGCAGGTGCCACTGCCACCGCCTCGACCTCTACTGTGATAATCCCTGCTGCCCAAAGCACCGCTGCAAATGCTGGTGACGTATCGATGGACAGTGGAGATGATGAACCTGTAGCAACGCAGCCTCTACCCGTTACTGCTGCTGTTTCTTCAACGGATGCGATAATTCCACAGCCTGGGACCGCCGCGAAACCTGCAGGTGCCCCGGACGAGGACGTGGAGGGTGAAGACGAGCTTTTACCTGCAATGGCGGACGATGACTACTCTGCGCAGTTGTCATGGCAGAGCGAGAGCAAAGATAACCTGAAGTAGCTTGTGGTATTTTGTTTGATACTACACTCTGCTTACGAAATCGGTCTAGGGTGCTTATGGACAATTTCAGTCCAGGACAATATGAGCGCTTTGAAGCCTATCGACGTCATGCACTACCGAAGCAGGCTATACGGAAGGTACGAGCTCGTCATAATGATAACAAGATGTTGCAGCCTCACTTGCAACGCTATGAATAGGTTATACAACAAACGACAGGACAGCAAGTCTCTCAGCCCGTTGCGCAAATAGTAGCAGGTGTTGCGAAAGTGTTTGTTGGTGAGATCGTGGAAAAAGGTACGCCTTTTGATTTGCGCACCCTGTCATACGTTCTCACTTATTTTATATTTAGCTCGTCAAGTTCAATCACGGCGCAATGATTCTGGTCCACTTACGCCAGATCACCTTCGTGAAGCGTATCGAATGTATCAGGCAGAGACTGGGCGTGTGGGCAGTGCGCGGCCAATACGAGGGAAGCGTCTGTTTGTCAGGTAGTGAGTCAATCTCAGACTTGGCAATGTCATTATGTCGCAACCTAGACGTAAATTACCACCGGAAGGCACTTGTTAGCATCCGACTGTTATATACGTCGATGGATATGATATCTGAGATCTGATGGGCTGTACAAAGTTACAAGTGCCGTCATATGAGATGGCGGCTTGGCTATATAGTCATTATTACTTGCATTACGCGAGTGCAATCACTGAAGCTTGAAGTACTGATAGATCGACTGGCTGTGTATATGAATGTTGCCAAGACTATGAAACCAGCCAAGACTATGAGACCAGCCAAGAATGCATTGACCGACGCTGCCGGCAATTGAACGCGCGCGGCAGTCGCGATGAAGAATATGACTTGTCACGTGATGCGGCAGTAGCTGTGGTACACAGCCTCATGTGTAAGTGACTGAAGCTCAGGCCTGTAGCCTTCATCAATCTACTCCCAGCTCTTTTCTTTCTTTCCTACCAATGAAGAAACTTTTCGGGCGCGACAAAGTAAAACAGCAAAAGGTGATCTCCCACAGAGATGTTGATGTTGTCATCGACGATGTAAGTCTTGATCTTCAACTCACTTGTGGCAACAATCATCTATGTCATAACTTGGATTATCACTAACCCGAATTTTGATGCATACGTTTAGGATGCACCACCTGTACGTCCCAAACGACCTTCAGAGGACCACCGTGACTGGGAGGTGCTACCTGAGCCCCCTGTCCCTTCTAGTCCGTATCCTCAGTTTGCAGTGCCTCCGATATCACCGAGCCGCTCGTCTTCCCTAGCTTCGATCCCACCTGTAATATTACCCGCGCGTTCTAGCAGTCCTTACAGCGCTACAAGTCATACCACCACTATACCTACGCCCACGCCCACGCCTACGCCTACGCCCATGCCTACGCCCACCCCCCAGACTAACCCAAACCCAACCCATACCATGCGGAGAGACGGACGTAGGATCCAGAAACCACAGCCTGTGCCCGCTGCACCTGGTATATTGAAGTCACTCGATCCACATCTGGACCATGCCTTGCAACACACACACCCGCACCATGTCCACGAAGCATCAGACGATTCTTTTCCAGTTGAACACAGGGACAGGGTAGAGAAGAAGGAGAGGAAGAGTTTCTGGGATGGGATTATCAGGGACAGGGACAGGGACAGGGACAAAGACAAGGAACGCGGACGTGATAAAGAGCGTGAAACTCGTGAGAAGGAAAAGGAAAGAGAAAAGGACAAAGATGGACGAGATCGCATTTGGCGTGAGGAAGATAATCCCTCAGAGCTGACGCGTATGATCGGTGCGTCACTTCACCCGATACCGTGTCTTTGATGTGCGGGAATTTATTCCGGCATAGGGTACCTTACAGCGACCTCATCGGAGGACTGGACGCTCGTGCTCGAGGTCTGCGAGCGCGCATCGGCTACTGAAGCGAATGCTAAGGAGGCTATGAAAGCCCTTCGGAGGGAATTCAAGTGCGTTTCATAGCCTCGCCTCGCTTTCTATACCATTGACAGGGTATCTGGGATACAGATATGCAGAGCCTAAATCTCAATTATCTGCTGCTAGGGTAAGCACCACCTGACTTGTTGCGTCGTCCTTGATATCTCACCTTGGAAAACACATGCTCGTCCGTTCTCCATCCAATTTGCATTACGGTTTGCACAGTTATGGGCAATAATGCTCCGAAACGCGTCCGATATCTTTCTAACTCAAATCAGCTCCCGTAAATTCATTGACACCCTGGAGGACGTGTTAACAAGTTCAAGAACAAGTCCTGTCGTCAGAGAACGACTAATGGAGGTGCTCGCAGCCGCCGCCTTCATCACTAGTTCACGTACGTGTTCATTGATTTGCTAAATTTATTATCGATTATCCCCCTTTACTGAGCATCTTTCGCAACAACATTTCCTCATCTGCCGTTAACTTCATAGTCCCTTTTTAAACCCGTTTCCGAATCGGTTCTGAGCCATGCCCTCTTCCGAACCTGCATTCTTTTCGCGATACTAATTCGACCTCTTGCCGACCCTTCTTCACAGGTCCCAACCTCTCGCCCAAATCCGAACCATCGCCTTTCTCGCTTAAAGATCGTGATCGTGATAGGGATGGTTTCCGTGCCCTATGGATGCGATTGAAACCCGTTGATAAGCCCGATGTGGGGGTTCCATTCGATACCGAGGATGCTATGTTTAGCCCCCCAATAGTCCCTACGCGTCCAGCAATAGAAGAGGTCAGCTTTTTTTGGTTCATAGTTTATAACAATGCCCTGATCAATTCTCCTGCTCTATTTTTGCTCGCTTGTCTCGGTGATATCTTGTCGCGATTAGCGGCCGTCGAAGAAGAGTCTCCACCAGCGCGGTGTCATTCCTCCCGAAGAGGACATGAAGCGCTTATTCCAGGAATGCAAGATCGCGAAAGGAAATGCGACTTTCCTTAGCGAGATGCTTGCATACGCGAAACCGGAACAGATAGAAGGGAGTCTGGTACCAGTGCGTGTGATTTCTCAGTTAACCCCTGATCCCTGTTTTGTCAGTTTGTCACATCACCTTTGCGTGGCACATTATGACTCTCCTTATCCTGTTGATATCAATCTGACCGTTCCATAGGAATTTTTGGCGAAGTGTCGCGGGTCGCAAGAACTCATATATACCCAAATTCCATGGGCATCTGCAGGCGCTGAACGGTCGCGCAATGAGCGAGAAAGGAATGCAGAAGGAAATGGACGTACGAAAACGCAACCTGATATCCAATTCAGTTCTCCGCCGAGTCGAGATTACCACGGCATGGATGCTAAACTTTATATTAATGCAGAAGGAGAAGAACAGACTTTGGAGGAGGAGCTTCTTGGTGCGTTGCTTGACGCGAATGAGGCGTTGATCGGGGCGTTGAGAATGTATGATGATATTATGCGGGTTGTGGAGGAGCAGGTGGCTGTAGAGATCAGTAGAAGGGATGTGAAGATGGACCGAAGAGTGAGTGTTTTTTTTGTCTTCACCAGTCATTCTGTCTTCCATATACTGTCAATTTGTTATTCTGTTTTCTGCCCTGTACCCCCTGACCAAGACTGACATTTGGTATAGCACATGGAAAATGAGTACCTCGGAGACTCTTATCCTGATTATGGAGGCGGCACCTCACGCACGCCATCACCAATGCCATCACCACCTGCTTCACCCCGCCAACACGACCTACCTCCCGTTGCTCCCTCACAAAACCACCCACTTCCTCGGGTCCCTCCTGCGCTTTCCCCTGGCCATCCGTACTATGGTTCTCCGCCACAGAACATGAGCACACCAACACTACTCGCACCGCCGCCTCCCCCCATGGGTCCTCGTTCTCCTGCATTCCCGTCACGCCCACCCTCACCAGATAGGGGTGGCCTCGTGCGTCCGTCAAGGGGGAACTCGCTGGAAAATACGGGTGGAGCTTTGGACCGGTTGCACATGGACGAAAACGATGTGGAGGAAGAAGAGGTCAGATCTCCCGTACGACCGAGCGACAAGGCGCTTGGGAAGAGGAGGGTCGTGGAAGAAGTCGATGATGGTGCGTTACGTTCTCGTTCGATTGATAACAAAATTGTGGTTGCTGATGCGTTGTCGATATAGAACAACACGACTCGAGTGATTCGTACTACAAGCCAAGGCGTGAATCGGTTGTATTTGACTCGGATGAGGAGGTACGCGGCGGGGATCATGCTAATGCAATATGGACCCGAAGACAGCCTACGCAGTATGTATATGACGCGGCTGCTGAGCGCACGGCGGAGCATCTGCGGGAGGGTAGGGCGAATGTTCAAGTTGCTGCAAATGGAGTTCATTAGGGTCATCTGATAATTGTGGTCCGTTTAATCGGTCTCGAGCTTCAATTGAAGTGTAGTTAAAGGAGCTGTCCATTTTATTCCGTTCTTCATCATATCATGTTCAACCAATTTGTACGTTACCTTCTGTAGTAGTCAATCATCCAACCCGCTATTTATGTTTTTGAACTACTTGGACGTTACTCAACTCAGATATTGCAATATCAACCTGCAGTGTTCCCGTCAGTGCATGTTCATACTGGAACTTAAAGCTTGAAAGTGGGCTCCGGCGCTTCAATCCACAGACATCTAACTGACGACTTCCATGAGCTTTAGATCTCCATTGCAAACAACAATAGGCACAAATTCCAGCGTGTATGACCTCCACATCAGCGTCCGCACTTGTGCAAGAACTAGACGACGCACCCGACGTACTCACATGGCTCAACGACACACTTACACCGCAAGACAATCATGTTCCGCTCGCTTCTCTTGACTCGCTGCTGGCGGACCTGCTGACTGCCACAGACCTTTCAGCAGTAACAACATCAGCTGCACTCGAACGCACAATCGACGAGGTGTCACGCAGCGCTCCCCGTCTCACGTATGACCTGCATTTCATGCGTGACGGTGCCCTCTCCCTACACTCTGCTCTCACCACCGTCACTGCCCGTATCCCAGCTGGAACGAGCACGTCTGCTGCTCTCGACAAGTTGCAGACTCTTGACACTGCAAAACGACGGATGGAGGCTGTGAGGGATGTGCTACGTGAGGCAGAGTCATGGTCCAGCTTAGAGGCAGAGGTCACTGCATTGCTAGCTGAGCGTGCATATGACAAGGCTGCTGAGAGATTGAGCGAGGCTAGCAGAAGTATGCCTGTATTTGCGGGAACTCCGGAGTATGAGCCTCGTCGTGCGCTGATGGTATCCCTCCAAAACCAACTTGAGGCTGCCCTCAGTTCTGCATTGGTTGGCGCAATCAACTCGGGCGATACGGCGCTTTGCAGGAACTTTTACGGGATATTTGCTAATATACAGAGGGAGAGTGAGTTCAGGAACTATTACTTTGGCTCTCGGAGAGCGGGCCTGGTTGCTTTGTGGCAGAGCGAGGTCTTGGAAGACACGGAAGTGTCAGTGCCTGCGGTGCCGAGACAGACGTTCAGCGCCTTCTGGGCAACATTTTGTGCCAGTTTCCTGGCTGTCCTCAATGCGGAGCGCACGTCTATTCCTGCAATCTTCCCTGATCCTCAAATCACGCTCTCGACCTTCATCACTTCGACTATGTCCACCCTACAGCCTTCGTGTCCACAGCGCCTTGCGACCCTATTCAATACCGCTGGTTCATCTGCTCTTAAGGATATCATAGCCATCTACAAAACGACAGAGGAGTTTGCGGCGAGCACAGATAAAATTATGGAGAAAATACAGTTCTCTGTTATCCCTACGGACAGTACTTTGGATGGCCCTTTGCCTCCGAAAAATACCCGCCGCCGCTCCGTGCGTATGTCCATGTCCTGGCGGTCGAATTCAGCCACGAATTTTTCAAGGGCGCAGCAGTCCTCACTCAATGATGTACTTGATTGGGACCAAACACTCTTTCAGGCGTTTCTAGACTTCCAAGTCGAGTATGGGACACTGGAGCGGCGCCTTCTCTTTGATGAGCTATCTGTTGCCTCTACACCCTCCCCTAACAAGAACCCAAGCACTGACCGTGCTCGTCTTCTTCGCGAGCGCGCGGTCGATGTGTTTAGCGCCGCAGAGGAAAGCCTCGTACGCTGCATGTCCTTCACGTATGGATATGCTGCTCCAGGACTCATGTCTGCGTTGGACTCATCTCTCTCTTCATTTGTCGACTCTTGGACCCAATCGCTGACAGCGAATCTTTCTGCCTCTTCGAGTGCCCCAGCAGAATCTGAAGATGACCTCGCAGATCTGGATTACTCTCCGCAGGACTGGAGCAACATCCAACTCGTCTTACACCTTCTCGCGTCTACACGAGCGGTGCTCGATCGACTCAGCACTTTTGAGGGTAAGCTGCGAGCTGCACTCGTGCAGATCGCCACGGCATTCCGACTCGCGCAACACGAAGGCGGGGTGTATACACCTGGCGCAACCAAGGGTGCTGGTTCGCTCCTGGCACAGTCCTCCCTGAACAGCGCAACTTTGCATACTCTCTTATCATCCGCAGAATCCCACCCCCCTATTCCACTACTCACCACAACGCGTGCATCCATCGCATCCCTGGCTAGAGCCCTTCAGTCCTCCCTCCAGCATACCCTTCTTGCCCCCTTACATGCACATCTCTCATCCTATGCATCTCTTGCCCTCTGGGCGGTACCGGGTGATCCCAAGTCCATGCGCACGGCCGGCGACCTCCACGTGCCTGTGTTTTCGCTTTCTCCTAGCGATATTGTCCAACATGTTGCGGAAGGGCTGTTGAATCTCCCGCGGCTCTTTGAGGTATATGCAGACGACGACGCACTAGGTTTCTCACTCAACACGCTCCCGAACGTTGATGAAGCATATCTGAGTGGTCTGAGTGAACAGTCCCCTGAGCTGGGGCACAACCGACGAACTTCACTCGTCTTGCCTCCCAAGCCGGTGGTGCTGAGCCCAGAGGCAGTTGCAGCAGCCTGGCTATCCTCCCTGGGACATTCTACCCTATCCCATCTTACCAGTAACGTTCTGCCAAAGATCCGTACACTTTCTGTCGCAGGAGCCGCACAGCTTTCATCGGATCTTGGTTATTTGTCGAATATCGTGAGGGCACTCAATGTCGAGTATGAGGAATTGGATAGGTGGAAAGAGTATGTGGGAATGAACGACGAGGAAGGAAGTCGGGTGGTTGGGGAGAAATTACCTGGAGATCAGGTATTAGTGCTAGTAGCGAAGATGAGAGGGTGGACGTGATGATAAGTAAATGCTGATGTCTTTTTGCTTTTGTCTCGGCCAGATGTATATTTAGGTTCAACCTACGAAGACAAAATTCAGGTGAACTTGTGTTCAAATTATGAGACGAAAGTGTCAGTATTAAACTATGTCGTGGACATTCCTGCATACATTCAGAAGAGCATGATATCACGGGTCACTGCATATTCTGCCTTGGTTCGAATTGGTAGTACCAGTTCTCGAGTATGACATTTTCTGTAGCTGAAATTATGGTGCATCTGAAAATCCAAAATCCTGAAACGAGCCTTTGAGGCGCCTTCTGGGAGCTATATATAGCCAGTGTCGGCTCGCGCACCTTTTTAGTCGTTATTGCACCTTAGTCGACTCGGCTCCCTACAATCACAGTTTGTAACTACGAAAAAATGAGAGAAACAATAAATATTAGATTGCAAAACTACCTAAAGACAGATACCAGATAATCTCGTTGTACTAAGATGAGATTGTAGCTTATCTAGTAGAGATAGATGTGCGTAATCTACATTCCCAAGTCTGCCTCTCCGCGAGTGATGATGAGATTGCACAAATGTATGTATCGCTCCCTCAACATATCATCAAGCCGTATTTTGTTGATCAATTTTATGATCGCGTTGTAAGCATCATAAAACTGTTCAGCGGAAGCATCGACGTTCTCGTATGTACCCTCACGATATGCCTTGAGGGCGTTGTGTACTGCGGCACCCGCGAGGCCAAACACGCAGTCGAGTTTTTCTATGTCGATGTTGAGATACAGACCTTCTTGCCATACGACATCGACGATCATGTTGAAGAAGTAGTCGGCCTCGAAAAAACGCGTGACTTCAACTCCATCAACCTGTCAGTGCAACAGTAAGCACTTGAATGGTCTGTATAACGAGACACTTACAATTTCGACTTTGTGCAGGAACTGCAGTCCAGAAAGGTGAGCTTGGACTACAATAGCCCTCTCCTCAGGCGGGAGGCGTAAGTTGAGCGCGCTTTGAATGTTATGCGTGGTGTCAGGCCATACTGTAAGAATGATACATTAAATACCTACCATGGTAATACAATCCAGATACAATAATTGCTGAAGCTCATAGGTGTCTACACTTATAGGGCTGATACATCAGTGGAGGATCCTATCAGGACACTCCCATAATAAGCTTACACCCCTAATAATCGCTTTTTTGACCACCTACTGTGGGAATTTTCTCACAACACTCAAAAATAGAGTATACTACTGTGAACCAGCCCAGCCTGGTCACATTGGTGGTCACGTCCACCTAACCAGGGAAGCATGACCAGGCAAGTACAAATGAACCGCCGGATGTATTGCCCGATTTGGCGCTGGGCTCAGTCTGATCTTGGATGCTCGATTTGGTAAGTCATCTTCATACCACTCTCTCCACATGCTGAAACAACAACGAGCGTGCTCGCTGCATCGACACCAACGCCCATGAACGACAACTGATGGGCTCGAAGGCCCCCTCCTTCCATTTCTGTTCACTGCCCTACTAACAATAGCTTATATCTACATACTTTCTACGCTAATCCAAACTCTCATCCAGCCTCTCTCACCACTTGGCTAGATTGCACCCACTCCATCTCTCGTGAGGAGGTCGCCGTGCAATATTCTCTTATTGACTCTGCAATCTCCGTGAATTCTGCAGCTCGCCACGTGCACCACTGGCCACACCAGCTGACCTTAAAAAGCGGGGAGCTGTGTCCTTGGAAAGACGCAAGTTGTGGTCGAGCTTTCTCTTCTGACAGGCTGCCTTCCCCCCCAGTGCAACAACGAACAGGTGAGTCGTCTGCCCCCTCCTTCTCTTGCAGTGCTCTCACCCCCCTTGTGACAACTTAATTTCTGCAGTTTCGTTCAGCATGCCTGCCTCAATGGCGAGCAAGCACCCTCTCTCGATGTCTGACGATCTGCCTGCACGGACCACCTCCAAGCACCGCCAAACTGATGGCCTACAGCCATCAGCTGCTCCTGATGCTACCGCTTTGGACAGCCCACCTGCATTCACAGTCCCGGCTGCTCAAAACCCTCGTGAGTGTCGCATTTTTTTCTGTCCTGAAGAAACTGTCTCATTCTTTTCTTTCTTTCTGAAAGGAACAATTGCATTCACTGCGCCGATGCATGCCTACATCAGCCCACAGCTGCCCAGCATGTCTCTAGACACTGAAATGTCATCGCCCAAGTTCTCGCTGGACGTCAGCATGTCGGATCCAAACATCTTCACTACTGCAGAACCCGAGCTTCCAACTGTGACCAAGAGGTCACTGCCATTGCCCTCTCCTTCTCCGGGGCTTTCTCCACCTGACCATACTACATCCTCCCTCATCGGGATCGACCGCTCACTAGCTCGCCTTGATGCGACGTCGCATGGCATCCGGATGCGAATTTCTGCAGAGGAGCGGTCTGACAAAGGCACAGCAGATGCGTACTCCCGTCGTGTCCGTGACTATGTCATGTGGTGGGACCAGTACCAGCACGAGTGCAGTGAGCAAGAGGAATGTTGGACAGTGGTTCCTGCCTTCCCAGTGACAGCGACCAAGGCAGCCCTATTTGTCAACCACAAAAAAACACGCGAGAAGGTGAGGAGGCAGCTGAATCCACAGTGTCTGAAACTAACTGAAGAATGCTGTAAGAGGAAGCCCAGGAGCACAGAGACCATCCCCTGCTCCAATGTTGGCAAGTCTGTCATCCAGCAGGTCATCAGTGCACTCGAGGACTGGCAGGTCAGCCACCACCACCTCTACAAGGATGTCCCAGAGGCACAAATCCGCCTGCGAGATGACAATTGCATCCGGACGCTCGAATCTGCAGCGAAGCACAATGAGCCGAAGTGGGCAGACACAGCACAGACACTCAAGGCCTCTGGGGCTTCATATGGTAATGTAGTTCACGAGCATCACATCCAATTGCAAACCTCACTCTCCTGTTCAACAGATGCCTATACCACCGAAGAACTTGTCCACTGTTCCTGGTGGTCCCTCACACAACCCTCAGGTGCTTGCCAGGTATTTATTGGCCTTTGAGATTGAACGATGGTCCTGCTTGGGGCAACAACAGCATTGTGAGGGGAGAGCCTTCACATGCTGCAGCTCTCTGACCTCTTTGTCTCGTCAGCCTTCCTTGACAGCATTTCGAGCGGTCGTGCACCTGCGGTATGTCAAAGTTCCTGCCTCTCTTTCCATGATGACCAACAGTTGCAGCAGGTCCTGACAGCACTCGCCGACAATGCAAAAACAAACCAGCATGGTCGAGTGGATGAACATGGCACCCTATGCCACTGCTTGGTCGAGCTTTGCCCAGTTGGCTCTTTGGCCATGCTCCTCTATGTGTTATGAACTAGGATAGTTCTGACGTATGGCTACTCGATAAGAGTAATCGGCCAAGGTCGGTTCAAGGCTTCGGCGTATACCGAAGTTCAATGGTTCAATAAGACAAGGCAAGGAGAGTGTCCTCAACTTGAATCAGATTTAGACAACTTAAGATTGGGGGTCTTAAGCGAAAGGAAGTTCCAGGTAAAACCTAGTAAGATTAAAGTAAAGAACTACATAGTACAATGGCAACTTTATATAGGGAACAAGAATGACCTTTAGGGCAGGTCTTTAGCTGAGTCATAATGAGTCAAAGATAAGAACGAGTCAAAGATAAGAACGATAGCAAGAATAGATCATCTAGCGACAGCTTGATAGCGATCGTGATGTAATACAACGGTAAGCAATAAGAAAGATAAGTCTAGCGGCGGCATCATGCGGCTCGTGACATGATACAAGTGAAGAGTAAAGGAAAATGAATAGGGGCATACTTGACTGTAACACTATGCCTACTTCCACGTCATCTCCCAGCCAGTGCCTGACTTTGCACCTCAGTTTGGTGTGCCTGGCTTTGGTGAATTTGGCTACTGGCCATGGTATGAGCTCTTTGTGTTTTTGGCTGATGATCCCAAAAAGCAGATGTCCTATGACAGTGAGATTTCCCAGCCCCATGGTAGTGCGAGAGGCAGGTACCTAACCTTCCATCGGCAGATCACTACGACCGTGTGAAGCAGATGCATGTCAAAAATGACATCTGCATCACGAAGGCCACTCACGTGACTCGTCATTTCGCTGCCCAGACAGCACGAGCACATGGGGCTTCAGTCACCAGCACAAAGGCTCTCGGTCGCTGGTCCGAGACTGATGCCATGGTGAATTGCTATGACCGGGCAATTCCAATTGACGCTCTACTAGCAGCATTGATGTTTAACGGCAGGAAGCCAGAGGAGCATTTCCTGGCCCATGATGCACTTGGAAAGTCTTCTTTAGTGCCTCGAGGTGCAATTCTGGGCTGATGAATTGTTGTAGACCCACCTGCTGACCTACTCTCACAGATATTTCCCTGGGCCAAGGCTGAGCAAGCTGCCCTCAATGTAAGGGAATCTACCCTTGGCTGTACTGGCAAGGACATTGCCTTGAGGCAGTTCCTAAAGCTTCTTGTTTGGTTTCGACGTGTGCTCCTCCAGGATGCTGCAGTGCTGTTTACTCAACAACCAGATTGCGCTATTTTCAAGTTCCCGCTGTTCTGAAGTGCACAATTTCACGATTTCGCAAAATCTTCGACTGCCATCATTGCACAAGCTGAAGAAGACACACAGATCAACATCCAAAACTTGCCCAACAATTATGCATGTGCAGTGCAAGGTTTCATGGTTTCTGTTCGACTCACACAGGAGACAGCACAAGAGGAGTCAAACCGCAGGATGAACACAATGCAGGAGCAGGTGACTCGTATGGAAGGTATGCTTGGTGTGATCGCAATGACCAAAGGTTCATGGTGCACAAAGAGAGGTGACACTTTTGTATTCTCTTTCATCATCTACACGAAACTGATTTTTTTTTACAAACAAAAATGACTCAATCTCTCACAACTCACATCCCCCAGGCACACTCCTTCCACCACCTGCACTCATTCCTGCTGCCAGTGAAACAGTGCCATCAGCTGCTACCACTACCATGACCCAGTTCTCAGCTCTGTCGGCTCCCAAGCTGCAGCCCACCCCATCTTTGACATTTGTGCTGGCCAGCACCGAGGCCCCATCCCTCATAACAGTGCCCTCCACTCCTCCATCTTCTGCTCCACCAGCAAACCTATCTAATCCAGTGCGGGCTAGTACCATCGTAAGCCCAATTGATCTACAGCACCATCAGCAGTGTTGGGACGAGCTGACGGCTCGTTTCAGTGAGGAAAAACTTCGCCACCACACCTGGGAGTGGGAGTCTGGGAGGCTTATCCCCTTCTATGTGTTCCAGACATCTGGGAGGAGCACAGCAATGGCCTCAATGGGCACCTGGCTGTATGGGACCTCAACGAGTACCGGGGTGCGAGGTGGAGGCGCAACCGTGATGGCCAGTGGACAGAGAACTGCCGGTGCAAGAAGGTCATTCACTTCATCGAGAAGCTTGCAAAGAAGGCCAATTGGAACATCAAACTTGCACTCTGCTTCCTGCATGACAAGTATGAGACAAGGAGCATGACTCCTTGAGCATGACTCCTTGAGCATTCTGTACCTACCTCCAGAAGAACGGTGGCAGCAACATCGAGGAGGTGATGGCTGCTGCATCTGACTACCCTTAGCCTATAGCTTCTTGTTAGCCTTAGTATTAATGTTATTCTCTCGCCCAAGTATTTTGAATTAATCTACAGTACCTGTTACTCCTTCTTGTGCCAGTATCATAAGCACCCTGCTGAAGCACCCAACCTGTGCGTCGTGCTTTTATCAGTATATAACAACAAAATCATCACAGTAAGTTCTCACAGTCCTCTACAGTTGATCATTCCGCCGAAGCACCCAACCTGTGCATTGCGCTTTTATCAGTAACATCAACTAAGTAGAGACACTCACAAAGTTCTTGTTCTTTCTCTGTAGAAAAGATCCAAACGACACCCGATGATTGTTCAATGGCATATCAAGGCCTGGGTGGAGGTTTAGAGTTATGGTGCAGATCCTTCCAGTAAGCTCTACATCTCTCCCGTATTCACAATAGCCTCAGTGTCGACGTTCGGAGGACACTGACTCGTTGATTTTGCAGGGTGCTATGTACTGGCCTATGTACTTGGTTCAGCCAGCCGGTGTGACCACACTGTGTACTGGCGGTGAACCAGCTGGCAGTGACTTACCTTTTTGGGTGCGTGACCACTTGAACCGCTGCTGCACCACATCATCGATACATAGATTGTTCCTCATATCAAAGCCTTCCCACATTATTCCCACACTCCATGAATTCGCATTTTTGGCCACCTACTGTGGGAATTACCCCACAACACCCAAAACATTGTCCATTTTTGGAATCCCCACAATATCAATTATTCCCACACCCTTCCCACCTCGCTGCAGCTTTACCACTACACCACCATAGGTCTCTCCCTTGTATCTAAGCAGTAGTTTTGTATATACATGTGTAATATAATATAATAAACCACTTTTTTTGGGTATTTGTGTGACAGCTCTTTCTCCAGGGCTATTTTAGAATGGCCTAGGGTACAAAACATTTTCGCACTTTTGCCCCTTTGATAGGGAGGTGTTCTATGGTATTCAGGACATATTTATGAGTGTATATGAAGAGATTCCATGCTTTGTATGCCCAGAATTAGCTCAAGATAGGCTGAAGTTTGAGATAGTGTATATACTTTCTAATTCTACTGATTGGGGTCCTATATCTTCAGCTCATCGATATTTAATAATCAGACACCTGTGGCACATCTCAAATATATTCAGTATCATAGATCTAAAGTTTCAGAAAGATCCATCAAGTATTGAATGAAAGGGAAGTAAAGGAATGTATATGTAAAGAGTGAGAATTGACACATAACACACAAAAGTGGGATTTAGATGTGATATAGGTCGAAGATTTCATCAAATTTTAATAGGATATATATTAGACTATACAAGGAACCTATACTACACTTTGCCCTGAAGGTGGAAGATATGTGGAAGGGATGTAGTGGTAAAGTAAGTTGATGCAGTATTAAAGTCCTACCATTACTCAACTGACCATTTTCGATGTTTGGAGCATTTGAGGTTTCCCACACTCAATTTCTTATCTATTTCACTTTTTCAGTTCTCAATGCTGGGTGGATTGCTGAGTAAATTTAAAGCCCTGATACTGAATATATCTACAATGTACTCCAGGTGTCTGATTATTAAATTTCGATGTTTTGAATGTATGGGCCCCTTATCAGTAGAAATAGCAAGTATAGACACAATCTTAAATATCCAGCTCATTTTGAGTTGATCCTTGTCATCAAAAGCAAGTATATATGCTATGTAAATGATATATAGATAGGTTGGATCATGGATGCAAGGATAGAGTAGTCAGACACATTAAAAATGTGAAAAATGCGATTTTGTCCAATTTTGTTCCTGCAGATGAATCTTGTAGGCTTCCTGTGGTAACCATGTGATAGACACACTCTAAATATGAGTAGGAATAAACCCTCACAATCCTTGAGGTCTGGTCCTACAGGAAATTTTTTCACAGGGGGTAAACCACCAGGAGAGGGTAGGTATACTGCATCACAGGGTCTTGTCCTATGGTCCTGGACTCCTGATACATTATTCCTACTGTTGAATATATGCTGGGGATAAATTTTGCAAGTATATCCACCTAGAAATAAATACATGGGAACAAGTTTTGTGTTTTCCTGTATATATGCTATATCTATTGATGTAGGGCGCTTCAGGGGGTCAAACAAGTGGGGGAATCTCTTCATATACACTCATAAATATGTCCTGAATACCATAGAACACCTCCCTATCAAAGGGGCAAAAGTGCGAAAATGTTTTGTACCCTAGGCCATTCTAAAATAGCCCTGGAGAAAGAGCTGTCACACAAATACCCAAAAAAAGCGGTTTATTATATTATATTACACATGTATATACAAAACTACTGCTTAGATACAAGGGAGAGACCTATGGTGGTGTAGTGGTAAAGCTGCAGTGAGGTGGGAAGGGTGTGGGAATAATTGATATTGTGGGGATTCCAAAAATGGACAATGTTTTGGGTGTTGTGGGGTAATTCCCACAGTAGGTGGCCAAAAATGCGAATTCATGGAGTGTGGGAATAATGTGGGAAGGCTCTGATATGAGGAACAATCTATTTTTGAGTGTTGTGAGAAAATTCCCACAGTAGATGGTCAAAAAAGCGATTATTAGGGGTGTAAGCTTATTATGGGAGTGTCCTGATAGGATCCTCCACTGATGTATCAGCCCTATAAGTGTAGACACCTATGAGCTTCAGCAATTATTGTATCCCATTTTATCTATAATTGTAGGAAGTGATATATCAAGTCTACAGGGACAGGTTGTGGCGTATGATTTGAAGAGCCTTCGTGTATTTGACATTGACATCACCATTTCTTCCTGCACCTTCAACATCTCAAATTTCTGGTATGGAACTATGCAAAGATGTGAGTGACGTTCTTGATATGATCAAGACTCACCATCTCCGATAACATTAATTCTCGCGTCTTGCAGAGCACTCTCGATGTGGATGTTTCACTGCTTACACATTGATGAAACACCCTCCATTCGCAGCATCATGCGGCGGAGAAGCTCTTTTGCTTTTGTTTTGATTATCTTGATGTCCGCTTTTTTAATTTTGACCGGGGCTGGAATGGCTGGAGGAGTAGCTGGGGGAGTAGCTGCAGGAGTAGCTACAGGAGTGACCGTGGACGATTGTATGGCTGGTTGTGCTGGCCTGGGTACTGGTGTGGGAGGAAGATGGCATTCGATAGTGCATGGTCGACCGATGGAACGCACTGTCTGTAGCTCCTAGTAGAGCACTTAGTATTAGCAGTAAAAGACAAAAAAAAACGGACATGTATCACCCCACGGCTAAATTCGCCCCGCTCTACCTCTCACTCATGGGGCAACACCACACTCACAACCGCCGGCCCTGGCGCTGGCACTGGAATTGGCGCTGGCACCAGCCCTGGGCTTGGTGATCGTGGTGCAGCGGCGCCTCCAAGGTCCCACCGCATATGACATGGGACCCCAGAGCCTCCATATGGGAAGAGGTCATGGTACTGAGGCTCGTCATGGTACTGAGGCTCATTGTGGTACTGAGGTTCGTCGTGCTGCTGAGGGCTGGGGTAGTAGTTCAGCTCCTGGTTTGGAAAGATGTCTTGTTGTTGAGGTTGTTGAGGTTGTTGTGTGTAGAAGTTGGGTTGTGGAGGATGCTCGTTGGGCTGCGGGTAATCATGGGGCTGCGGATAATCATAGGGTTGCGGAGGGAAATCATAGGGTTGCGGAGGGAAATTGTAGGGCTGCTGAGGGAAATTGTAGGGTTGCTGATGGAAATCATTGGGTTGTGGAGGGAGATTGTTGGGTTGCTGAGGGAGATTGTTGGGTTGCGGAAGGAAATCGTTGGATTGCAGAGAGTGATGGTCAAGTTGCTGAGGAAAGTAATGTGGCGAGGGAGGTTGGAAGGAATCAGGGTCATATGTAGCCATTGATGCAGAAGATGGACAGTGGAGGCTTTTGGGGGTCTCTGGCCGATCTTCAGCAAGGCCCAGTTGGGTTGAGATGTCATGGCCTGATGTGTTGATGTTCGAATTTCTTTTTGGTTGCGGTGGTTCCTGAAAGATAGAGTGAGCGTTGTGCGTTCAATACAATTCAAAAAACACCCGCCTTTTTCTTGGACGTTCATCTTGCTTGTTGGGACTGTTTTCGTGGGGGCATTGGTCATTGATAGCCATCTTGCTATCTGCAATAAATTGACTCACCAGATTTAACTCACGTGTAAACGAAGGGTGCAACAGATGTATAAATCGGAAATGATACATGTAAAACATACAAAATGAGATCAACATGTCATAGGGGCGATAATATAATCAGGGATTCAATTGAATGATGTAAAATAAAGGCCGCACTGTACAGGTGTCGTCAATAAATTAATACACAAGGTAGATTGAATCAAGGTCTCGCACTCTTCCTATTCGCCGATAAGGCTCGTGCCCCAGTTTCTCATTCGTCCGGTTGGTAGATTAGGCTATCATCAGACCCCGCATCACTGTGGGTGTCTGAAGCTTTGGTATCACTGCTGTTTTGGTAAGAAGCAGTGCACTTCCCTGCATGAGTCAAAAATTGGTTGTACTGCTCATTGGCCACGTCATACTGATCCAGTTCCTCCGCAAAGATTACCTCGAGGTAGTCTTTGTCATCCTCCAAGGCTGGGAGCCCCTGAGCAGTCATAAAGCCCCTGAATATCTCCATTTCGGTCTCCGCCATCTTGAATTCACCTTCCTGTTCTTGCTGGAGAGATTTGAGGAAAGATTTTTCTCTCCTATTATGTTCGAGCCACCAGGTGGTGTGCATGAGCTGGTGCCAGAGGTCTTCCTTGGTGGCGTGTTTCACTCGAACCGCCTTGTAAAAGGAATCATCAGACATAAGGGATAAACCTCTCTGGAGAAGTTCTGCGCCCTATATACTTGATTAATCAGAATACATTAAATTACAAAAAAAAAAAGCTCCTACCTCGTGCAAGTCTTGAAGGTCGAAAGCTTTGTGAGAGCCATCCAGCATGTGTGTTAAGACCGTACTCAAGGGGTATCGGATCCGAAGGGCTTTGGCCTCAGCTCGTACGCTGTGCCCCTTTCCCGAGTATTGCCCCTTATTTCAGAGCACCAAGATATCACGTCTAGAGGGACGGATAAGTATCGTAACGGATCCGGTAAGACTTCCGGATATCAGACATATAGGGTAACGGCTAATCCAGATTGGATCCGAACTAGAAACTAATGAGTAAGACTGTCCGAAGACAGAGGCGGGTATATAGACTATCGGATTCAATCCTAAGTCTCGGAGTAGACAAGAGTATCGTACTCAAGTCCAGATGGATAGCGGAAGGACTTAGAGTCCAGACAGGATGAGTGCAATCTAAGATGATATTCGAACTGATCTTCTACAGCGCAAGTACAAGGGTTTATATACTACGGATAACTAACAGAATGATCAATAAGCAAAGGTATGAGGCTATGTACGAAGTATAAGCAAAGTATACATAAAGTGTATTGGTAAGTCGGAATGGGTAAATCATGAACCGGAAATGAAGTACAAGTTAAAGCGGATCAGTAAGAATAGCGGAAGTAAAGGATAACCGGATTACTGGTGTACAGGAATACCGAAAGGAGATGAACGATAGTTAGAGTTATATGAACAGGAAATGAAATGAGAATCAGATCGGATCTGTGGACCAGATGACAGATGTGTCCAGCAGATCTGGATCGGATCTGAGATCCGGATCTTCGGATCTGTAACCGGATATATGGTATATGACAATGTGCTTCTTTGCAAACTGGAGCTCATAGGGGGGGGAATGATTAATGATGCGCGGCCTGTACCGAGCATGTAATTGTTCGCGAAAGTGAGAGAGTCGGTCTTGCTTAGGAGGCTTTACTAAGGAGAGGCTGCGGCTACATTGAGCTAGTTTCCCTCCGGTATAGCAACACCTCGAGCGTTCAGAGTCCAAGGCAGAGGTGACACTGGATGATGTCAAAGATCTAGGAGGGGACACCAACTTGGAACTGGACCGAGCAAAGGGAGATAAGGATAGGTCGACACAAGTCGAGCTTGTGGTCTCAGAGTCGGACAGAGGGGGCGTGGACCTCTCAGAGTAAGTGTCCATATTAATGCTAGTAACGTCAATTTCCTGGCTGATGTATAGATAGGTGATACATACCACAGTTTTCTGGCTAATCTGAGGGGGGGTTACACTGTTACGGTGTGATGGGAGTATTGAAGTGCCAGCCAGAAGGCGGAGTTTGAAGGACTTAGAGGTTTTTCAGGTGCAGTCTGTCCGTGAACACTCCGAGTCTATACCGCTGGCATGCAGGTCAATGATCCCACCATATCGTCCAACCCTCAGGGAGGACAATCTGGCCAATTTGTTCTTGATGCCAATTTGTAAGTCTTGTTTCTCGAAGGTACTCACTTGAGCAACCTCTGAATCAACTGGCAGACCATCTTCTGCAAAATGCCCCCAGTGTCTTATTGATCTGCCCTCCAATGAGGCAGTATTAGAACACCTACAGCAAGGAAATAGTTGCTGGCCTCAAATGCAAGATTGTTGCATTCCTGTTCCACCTGCATTCCTTTGATCTAACTCAGAAGCGGGCAAAGACCACATCTTTGGACGGTACCACCCATCTTCTGGCTATATTTTTGGAAAGGCGCCAAATGTCCTCGAGGCCATGGAAAATGACCAGTTTGCTTACCGGTGACATCATACTCCTTTTTACCCCTTTCAGGACCAAGCAGAGTTCGAACTTGGAAAATTCCTCTGCGAGCGCTTCACACAAAGTGATATTGACCGATTTCTCAAGCTTGAATGGGTCTGTTTGGTACGAGAATCTTCTATGCACACGCAGGACTCACTTCCAGCTCACAGGTACGCCAAGCTAAACCATCGTTTGGTTCAAAGGACCAGCTACTTGCATGGATGGCTTCTCTTCCCACTGGACCAAAATGGTGTTCAACAACACTCGAGATCACAGGATACCCAACTGTCCAACCAATACAGCTCATCTGGCACAATGGCTTAGATGTAGTGGCAGATCTCTTTGCTAACCCAATTTTCGCCAACCACATGACGTACAACCCGCACATTGTGGTTGATGGTGATGAGTGCGAGTACAGCGAATACTTTACAGCGCAACAAGCATTTGAGATTCAGGTAAAAAATTACGCGCACTTATTTGCAGTGGTTGATTGATACTTTGGTACAGGACCAGCTTCCCAAAGGTGCTACCATCATTCCAATAATCATTGCATCTGACAAGACGCCTGTGACGCGGCACACTGGAGGGCTCAAAATGCACCCTATCATTGTCTCAATCACCAACATTCAGTCCGACGTGCGGATGAGAGCAACAAGTCATGCTTGGCGATGTGTCGGCTTCATGCCTATTCCAAAATTTACGGATGTTCATGCTGACTACCAAACTATCCTAAGTCAACGGCTATTCCATAAGTGTATGGATATCATCTTCGCAGATGCTAAGGTCGCAGCCATGGCAGGCAAGTTTATGCCTGATCCATCTGGCCATGTATGACACTGTTTCACACCTTTGGCTGCTTACACTGCAGATTTGCCAGAACAGCAAGCTGTAGCATGCATCTCGAAGGTTGCTTCTCCTATTATGCTGGCCACATCTCACTTTTTTGGCGACAGTTATCGCCATGCACCATGCATGAAAGAACATACCCTCTCGCTGATATATGACATCTGTAAATGCATTGATCCGTGGAGGTTGTGGGAATTTCAGACACCCCAGAGATCACACAAACTTCCAATGCCAATCCCTCTAACTGTTGGCAAGAATTTGAAGAGATTGCTTTACTTGAACATCTTACTGCTGAGCTTTCTACCTCCAGTGACGGTTTGAACTTCCCCAAGCATGTGTGGAAAAGTGCATCCGAGTTTGTAAATTCAGTCCCTGCTCCCTCTGGGTCCAAGTCGTGCTCCAACAAACTACCTGGGTCCTGCAAGAGCAAATGGGTGCACATCAAGGGCGCATATACCCACGTTCAGTTCATCAAGAGCACTTCTGGTCTTACATGGAGTGACGCAGATGGAGTAGGGGTGTCACCTGAGAACCAGAGTGTATGGAATGAACTTGTGAGGGTGAGTATACTGTGCTCTACTTGTGATCAGTCTTAATTTTTTTTTTCAAAGAGCCGCCCTGGAGCAAGGCCCTTTGCCAACAAAGGCTTCATTCACTTTGCTGCCGTTGATGAAATGATGCGCAACAAAAAGGGGAAGAACAAAGCCAAAGGGGCGTTCGTTCTTCGCAGAAAGAAGGTGCCCGCCTCCAGCTCTTCTATGCTTCCTCCACCTGTTCCTTCATCCAGTCGTGCCATGCTTCCTGAGACTGGGAACGCACTTGATCTTTCCTCACTATCTACCTCTGCGGATAATATACTATTAACCGCTGGTTCCCCTTCCAACAGCTCACTGGTTCCTAGTCCCACCTCTCCCTACTCATTCATAACCTCCACCAACCCCTCTGCATTGACCAGTGCCAGCCATAGCGGCAATAAGCGCAAATATAGCGCTCTTGGCGCTGGTGCCAGTGACACTTCTCAGAAGAAGCCACACACTCCATCTGCTAGTGTGCAGGCCCAACAGGAGGGGAGTGCCGCGATGTCAAAGCTCGTCGACGTCGTAGGAGACTTGAGCAAGACATTCGCCGAAAGCTCACACATGCCCTCAATTCCACACCACTCACCAAACTCCAACCCCGCCTCTCATTTGGCGCAAGCCATTGACATCGTTCGTCATGACCCAGGGTTGTCAGCGGAGGACATTCTTGACATGGTAGATCACTTCTCGCTTGCTGAAAACGAGGCCAGTGCGGTCGCGTATGTTGCTTTGAGTGACGCTCAACTTAGGTCCATGTGGATATTGAGGAGGCTCAAGGAGCTTCGTGCCAAATCCAAGTAGCGTCTATACTCCCTCAAATAATTAGATAGTTTGTAGTACATTTGCATGTCCTCCCTTGTTGCGCTCCCAAATGTTGATTCATTTGATTGATTCATTGAGTACAAAGCATTCATTGAGTACAAAGTAAACTACTGTTGACCAGGTACAGGTAGACCATGACGTATGTGTTCTGCGCAATAATCCTCCCACATTTCTGCAGCAATTGCCTCCTGACGTTGCTCTGCTCTTTGCCATTCTGCTCTATCAGCAGGGCCTTCAGCCAACTCTCCAACATCACCTCCATCACCTCCAAAGACCTCCAAATCATCATCGATATCAAATACAGCTGGGTCATATCTACAAATAAAGTTATGTAATGTGCAAAGCGCTGCAGGTATACATGCTTGGATTTCCATTCCGTTCTCTGGGGGCAATTGTAGAATGCGCCACTGGCACTTCATGACCCCAAAAATATGTTCGACAATGTTGTGTAGACAAGCATGGTGATGGCTGAAGAGTTCTTTGGGAGTTTGGGGGCTACATAGGTACCTAATTAGAAAGAAATCGCAGAGAGAGAGAATGAAAACTCATGAGATGTTTGCTTGCCGCCATTCCTTCAGGTGATAGCGTACACCTCGGTATGGGACCAACAGAGCATCACAGGACCCAAAGCCTGCGTCTGCAAGCAGATACAGCCCTTCTGGGATCCATAGGTCACTTTGGTGTGAATCATGCCAAAGTGATGCATCCGCAACCGATGCATCCCACCCGCAAAGTGAATATATGAATAAGAAGTTGAAGTCGCAGATGAAGAGACAGTTTTGCGACAGGTAGTCTTTCCGGTTACACATGGTATCGTGATCTTCATCTGCTGAGAATACCCGAATATGGGTACCATCAACAGCGCCGATACAGTCGTGAAAGAAGCAGTAGTGCGGGTCGTTGTGTATTGTCAAAGAGATCGGTGTTTCATCAGTCGGGAACCGGACTTGCATGTCGTAGAATTCATTTTCAGAAAAAAAAACAAGCAAGTGCCTGAAGTATCTGAGATCACTGAAACTGACCCTGCTCTTGCATGGATCGCCCGCGTCGCACCTGGTGATCCGAACCAACGCTGTTTTGTCGCACCTCGTCCTGTCCAAAACAATTTTCTCAAAGGCATACTGTCTTCCACCGCCATGACCGCCTTCCATGTTACCATCACTCCTGATCAAGCCAAGATATCCATTAATGAAGTCCAGCAGCTCTACACATTGCCCGACTTTGGATGAGCACTGTTTGATTACATCGCGAAGGCTTCTAATGGTCAGCCCACAACATTGTGGAGTTGCGATCGCGGTCATGTCAAGACGTGGAATAAGTTTTGATTACAGTTGCATTCTGTTTTTTGCTCACGGCTGATTATGCCCAGTCAAGTTGTTCAAGCTGCTCCGCCATCAGAAATGTTTCCTCTGGGAAACTGTGATGCGGTTATTGTTCAATCAATACATGGCAACCAGACAGGTAAGATTTATTTTACACCTACATACATGTTACTTACTCGTTTACATAGCAAATATTATCGCACAGGTGCAGGCTATCTTCCAGCCCATTCCGCCTCGCCATGTCACACTTTCCCACTACCTCATGGATCAACCACTCCTCTACGTGCAATACTATGAGATTGTTGGTCATCCACGTGATGAACCTGCCACAAGCATGTACACAGTAGCTCGACAATGTCATGACGGGCCCAGCGGTCAGAGGATGAGGTCGGGCGCAGTTATCCCTCTCACAGATATCATGCATGCGGTAGAGCTTATCCCTATATATGGCGCAGGAGCTGATTGTAGGGTGAGTGCGGCAACAAGTATGGAGGTGTACGAGCGCTTTTATCTGAATAATTTCTCGGACAAGGAGGTGTATCACGCATTGCACTCAGACTTGCAGTAGTTACATTTTTTGTTTTCGTTGCGGCTCAATTGTACCATGTTGTCTGTTTTATCTATAGATTAAATCAAGCCCATGCATGTTATCTTCAACGAGATGCGAAAGATTATCATTAGTGGGTCTCAAAGTTAAAATATCAAAGCAACAAAAAAAAATATACATCTAAAACATGACGGCTTCAAGCCGTATTGAAGCTCCGCCATAATTGATAAGATAACAAATACAAAGTACAATCGCGGGGTAATCAATAACAATGAACAATGCCTCATACCTCAGCTCGCGAACACATCCTACAAGCACTACATACCAACCAAATAGACTTACAATTTGCTCGATACCTGGAACTAGCCAAGACTGCAATTGAAGGACTTGATGAGTGGGATAGTAGTAGTAGTTCAAGTTCATCATCCGAGTCTGGAGACTCGGATGATACTTGTAGCATGATGGACGTATCGTCCATATTGTCCACCTCCTCCATCACCGAGTCGCTTTTTTCGATGTTGGTGTCCTCTGCGACTGAGATACTAACGATGTCACGTAGTTTCACTGAATTCAGTGACACAATCGAAGCCTTGCACGACGAAGTCGAGAAGAGTCGCATCCTCTTCGCACGTCCAAAATCGAGCCGTGCACCACAGCTCCATCTGCTGGAGGAGTGGGCGCTGGATCATCCCGAGAAATTTCGCCGTAAACTTCGCATAGATCCCCCCATCTTCGAGCACCTTGTTAATTCAATCATTGCCCACCCAGTGTTCCACAACAACTCCAATAACCCACAGTTGCCTATCCCAGTGCAGCTGGCAGTGTTCCTAAATAGTGCGGGTCATTATGGAAATGCAGCGACAACAGAAGACATAGCAGAATGGGCAGGCGTCTCGACGGGGACAGTTTATAACTGTTACCGACATGTAATGATCGCGCTTCTTCAGCATCATGACACTGTAATACATTTCAACCCACTTTATGAGGACGATCAGATCGAGAGGGAGAGGGCAAAGACGTGGGTCGAAGAACAAACATGCCCAGAGTGGAGGGGTGAATTTCTCTGTGTTGACGGCACACCATTTAACTTATTTCAAAAGCCCGGATGGCACGGAGAGGGCTTTTACGATCGCAAATCGAACTACTCACTATCAGCTCAGGTATGCCATGAACTATAATGAAAAAAAAAAAAACTCACATGTTCAAAAGGTCGTAATCATGCCGCACAACTTGTGCATTGTTGACTATGTCATTGGAGTTCCTGGGAGTGTGCACAACTCTAACGCATTTTCGAAGGCCCGGGTTGCGTGCAATCCTCAAAATTTTTTGAGCGGGAACGAGTGGATTTGGGCAGACACGGTGTATGGCTCTTGTCCATGGTGTGTCGTGCCCTTTAAGCGGCCAGCAGCTGGTGGGTTGACCTGTAATCAAAAAACATTCAACTATCATTTGTCAAAGGTAAGACAAACCATTGTCACACCAATCAACTCACAACGTTTCCAGGTCCGTGTTCGCTCTGAACACGGTTACAGTTCACTGAAGGGATGCTTCCAGTCCCTTCGTGAACTGCGGATCCAAATACAGACGCAGCGAGATCTTGACGAGGCAAACATGTGGACGCGGTGCTGTTTGATCCTTCATAACATGATCATTGAAATTGAAGAAAAACTTACCGCTGATGATTCATTTGGGCACTTTGCCTGTGAAGCAAGACAATGGGGTAGATGCGAAGATAGCAGGGAGGAAGAAGGTGGTGAAGATGGCAAAGACGACGAAGATGGTGCTGGAGATGAGAGCTTCATCGGTTCGGAAGGGCAGATTTTTTGGGACACACTGATGGGTCAGTTATTGTGCAGATCTGAATGAGCAATGCAAGGAAAGTGAGGGGGACTCAATTCAAACACTTGGATACATGATTAGCTACAATGAAAAAATGGGCCTAGAATGCAGTATGAATTTGTGAGAACGAATGAAAAACACCAAATGATTTGACATGGGATGCACGACTGTTAGTTACCCTGACGAGACATCTCCTTCTCCAAAGCCAAGTGCTCTAGCTTCACTTGCTCTAGCTTTATCTCCAATTCAAGTTGCTTCGTCCGTTCATCTGCCATAGCACGCTTGTGATTCTGAGTTGCGGTAGTACTGCAGAATATGTGTTCATGCTCCTCTTGATGTTGACAGCCCTTGAGCTTCATACCAGCCATCTTGGACTCTAACTTGAGGTGCTTGTGTTCAGCCTTGGCAATAGACAACTCCTGGATGTGCTTAGCAAGGGACCCTGATGCCTCGTTTAGCTTTGCACTAATTTCGGATACCGCATCACACGGCCGCTTGCAAGAGACAGATCTGCTAGATGTAGTCGAGGAAAGATCAGAGTCCTGATCAGATGATATGTGGCCAAGATGACAAGCGCCACCGGTTTTGCGTGAATGCATGGTCAGGGATTTCATCATCTGGCTTGTGGTTGCATCAGAGTCATCAGACGAGGGATCTATCTGCATGTCTTGAGAGACGGCGACCTTGGTCTTGCCTGAGGAAATGATGGATGGCAAGGGAAATTTTCGCCGGCTGTCATCAGGTTCTGGAGAATTGAGAGAAATAGTAGGGCCTCGCTGCACTGTACAATTCGTGTTGATGGAGGATATGAATGAATGTTGGTAGGCAGACACTGGTGGTTGAAGACCTGGGGGAGGCTGCATAATGAGTGAGGAGTTGGACGATGATGCCTGAGGCTCAGGCTGAGTGAGCCATGGTGACGATGGATCGGTTGGATCATCCCAGTCAGGCCAGTCCCGATCTTTGCCGTTGTGAGATGTGGAGGGGACATCATTATCGTCCATACGAACATCGTCATCCTCACCCTGATTCATCCCTTCCTCGACATTGGCACGGTCTTCATCAACACCCACACGGTCTTCATCAACATCTGCATGGTCTTCATCAACATCTGCACGGTCTTCATCCATATCAGCATGGTCTTCATCCACATCCACATGGTCTTCATCATCCATCGGCAGAGCGATCTCTTTGCCCTTGCCTGTCCCAAAGAGACTTGTGGCCTCGGCTACAAAATCCTGGCCTGGATCAGCCGTCGAAAATGAGGTGTTGTACGCAGGATTGGTTCTCCACCACCCATGGAGATCGACCCACCATGGGAATGCCACCAAGAGCCGGTCTAGAACACCTTTAGAGTGTATGCTGGCATCAGAAAGGAAAGTACGAACCAAGTATGCTCTTCATCTTCTCATCTCCGTTGATAGCCTCAAAAGACAGACCAGCACCAGTCTGGCCGAGTTGCATGTTGATTTCGTTATACTTTTTGCATAGCCTAGTAAAGTAGCTAGTTAGTGGCCAGATCAGTACTGATATTTGTTGTGGTCATAACCAGGACTCATAATGTAAACCGACTTTGAATGGGCTTCGTAACGGCAAGGGGATGCGCTCTAAAGTATTCCCTAACCTTCGGATCTTCATCATGTTGGAAGATGGTTGTCGCAAGTTGCTGCAGGTATGCATTCTTCTGTGTCGTCATTTGTTGGCGTGTGCGCCCTTCCTCTTTTGCATCCTTTGTAGAATCTAAGAAGATTTTGAGTCAAGCCTCCTGGTTGACTTTGCACCATTTGATAAGGCGAGCGGTGCGTGGACTATTTTTCTTGTCCCAGTGTATGGTAGGTGGTTTGGATCGCTCTCCTGCTCCTGCGCTGATTGGCGGGCTAGCACTTGGAGGAGTAGAAGATTCGTTGACCAATCCATGACTACCACGCTTTGCCGGACGACCTCGAGATCCACGTCCACGACCACTAACAACCCCAGCCATGATGATTACGACAACGACAACGACGGCAATGGCAACGATTATGTTCCCGAGTATGCACTGGCACTGGTTCTGTCGGAGTCTGAAGGTGCCGAAATTTTCAAGTGATGCTGAAGTTTTTTATTTGTTTGTGAGTTTTGTATTTCACTTTGAGACCCATTATTGATCAAAATTGTCGGTTCTCCATCTCTCGTAAGTTTAGAACGGTGAAATAAAATAATAATAATAAATAAGATAATAACAGCGAAGGGCATCTCCACCAATCGCATGAGTGTGCTACTGAAGTCGTAAGTGTTCGTAAGTGTCCGTAACGTGCGTAAGTTAAGCGTTCATTTCAGTGGTTTTGCAGATGTGGTAGACACAATCTTCATCTGAGTGTGGTGACACTCAAAAAGCAGCTTTTTGAGTGTTGGATTTGGTATAGATCAGGTCGCGCTCACGTACATGGTGGGACCATGCCTAAATTGTACAGAGGCTTATGTTTTTTGTTGACAGAGATTGAGCCGAGCCTCGGCACAACAAAATATGTATTATCACGTCTGGCTAACAGTAATTATAATTGTAAATTACTGTAGCGACTATAATCAATGCCAGCAATTTGGCACCCTCTTTTTAAGATCTGTGCGGTGTACTTGTTCCACCTCTCCAGCAGGTGTGGGGTAGTCATGATTGTTTTCGTAATGAGGAGGATCAGCTTATCGTACATATCTCTGAAGGCTGCTGCAGAAAAATTAATACTTCGTCGAACGCCATCACGGTGCTCTTGAAGACGACAAAATATAGCAGCGCCGGACGTTGCGAAGATGTTGATCAGTGCCTCCACACCATTGACGTACTGTCCATATCCGGCAGTCCATACAGCATCCAGAGCAACGTCGGCGACACCGAGATGCTCAAAGGCATACTGGATTGTCTGGGAGTTATTATCATTGAGCTATCTAAAATCAGAAGTGTCCAAGAAAATCAGTGACAACATACCGATAAAATCTCCCCATATATGAAAGCTAGTGTAGTCTCGTCAATAAGGTCAGGAATCAGCACTCGTTTGTGTGCAGCCTCGTCCTCTTCAGACCAGACTGACACACGGAGACCATATGCCCATTGAACGACACCATGGGCAACACTCCCGAAACTGGACAGGAGATCCGTGACTGGCGCGGTGATCGTTTTATATAGTGCGTCCAAGTTCTGGACAGCCCAGTCTTTCGCCGATACTGAGATTAAATATATTGTTAGCATGATACATTGAATCGTTTTTGAGACTTACTACTACATGAATCAAGAAGTGCCTGGCGTGCTGTAGCTTGTTGTTGGCAAGCAACACTTATTTAACGTGTTTCGCAATACAATTTCACTAGCTGCCTTTGCAACACATTTGTGAACCGCGTTTTTTGGGTTATACACACCTTGCGGTGAATATACAACCAACGGTTCAGAGGCTGGAATTTGAGCAGAAACCAATGCTGCAGGCGCTGAAATATGGGCAGGAACTGATGGTGCAGGCGCCGGTAATGACGGGGCCACCGATGCAGGGGTCGACACCAGTGCTGACGTAGATGCTGACACCCCTGATAACGACAGATCTGATACAGAACCCACCAGTCGTGGTGGTCTGACTGGTGGGAGAGTGTATTCTCGGGTGATTCTCTTTTGGATGCTCGATTCTCCTACCCTCTGTTACGGTCAGCAGCAATAGGAGCACAAAAATTACAAACACTTACATATACTACACCATCCATAAACTCTTCCTCCTGGAAACGCATTGGCGCCAGGCTATAGGCAACCTGAAATTTAGGTGCCTGGCGGCTTCGAGTGTTTTGGTCTGGCCCTGCCACCCTAGGATAGTCTCCAGATAGCAGGGACCTCCTAGGGGCGGGAACCTCGCCGCGGAAACTTGGAGGAAAGATGGTGCTGCTCGTGGAAGAGTAAGTGGGTGTTTGTGGCTGTCCATAATAGTATTGTTGTGGCTGTTGGTGCTGGTGCTGATACTGGTGCTGGTGCTGGTCGTGTTGTGGTTGGTGTTGCTGGTGCTGGTGTGCTAGCTGCTGGTACTGGTGCTGGTGCTGGTCGTGTTGTGGCTGGTGTTGCTGGTGCGGGTACTGGTACTGCACCACTTGATGTTGCAGTGGTTGCGGCTGGCTGTAGGAGATCTGTTGGGGATCTTGGTAGAGTATTTGGGTGGAGTTGTTATTGTAGTGTATGGGTCGCGGTACATCACTTGCACTACCTAGCTGTGAGGTAGAAGGATTTCCAGCGATATTGAGCCCCTGCTGTCGAATGACAGGCAAATCCTGGATGAAATATTATTAGTGGTGAAGATTCTTCAAACAGATTGCGCACCTTTGTCGTAGATCGTCGACTTTTGCAACGTTGTGGGAGGGCACTCGACATCGTGGTGGTGATGGTGGTAGTGGAGCAAAGCAAAGCGATTATCAATACTTACTCGTGTACTTACATACAATTGGCTGCTCTGATAGGAACAAAGTTAAATGATATTCATGAGGTGCCGGACGCAATACAAACACTGATACACAATGAACGATCATAAATCAATTCAAAGGAGCCATGGGCGCCTTTTATACTCTGGGCGAAATGCAAGAAGCTACAGAAAATGCTGGATATTGCACAACTTGCGGGAAAACACAACTAAGGACACAACCTTGCTGGAAATCGTAAGGATGAAGAATTCAGTGGAAAAACTTGTTTAACCTCCATTGGACCCGTGTTCATGATCATCCACCTCGTTGAATTCGGATTGATCCTCCCTAGAACCAGCTGACAACAGCTTCGGAATACCGGTGCGATAGACATGGTCCGTGAGAGTGTCTAGATCTTTGTCAAGGTTGTCCAGTACGATACGCTCGGATTCGTGGGATGTGACAAGATAATCAAGATCAGCAGCGGCTTGGTTATCGTCCCGATCAACCAGCATGTTCACAAACGATTCAACTTCTTCGGTTTTCACATTAAGAAGTTCTCTCTCCTTTGCATGAATGTATTGGCGAAGGTGTCTCAGCTGTGAGGCCTCCTCCATCTCCCACTGGGATACAGCAAAACGAGCCCATTGAGTTTCACGGGCAGCTTCTTTGTATGCAATCACTTAGCGAACTCCATCTTGATCAAAATGTTCCAAGCCACTCCAAAATACTTGTTGATCCTAGAAATACAAAATTTAGTATGATGGAGAGTCTCCTAAGTTGCAGCCTGATTACCATGGTACTGTCTTTGGTATCACTAGAGTTGCCACAGTAAGGTCTACTAAGCAATGTCATGAACTTGCATTCATCTTTGATAGAGAGTGCAGTCCGCCTGTAAGGTCCATATGCAGGCCGTGCAAGTCTCTTTTGGGCACGGAGCAGCCCAATGTGTCCTGATAGGACACCAGGAGCATGAAGTGATTCCTCAGAGGAAGCAGACTCATCCGAATCTAAGTTGTGGTACTTGCTGGGGGAGGATGGATAGTTACTACTGAGCGGAGAAGAACTTCTTGGCGGGTCATCAAAGATACTGGGGCTTCTAGGGGGGGGAGTAGTCCTTTGATTGTATGGAGAAGTTGAGACTGGTGTCCCTTTGTGACCGTCGAGAAATTTGGAGTTTCTGGGGGTGGTCATTCTTTGACCGTCAATTGAATGTATCGTGGTTTGCAGTCTTGACATTTATGAACGATGGCTGCCCGAGTGCTTCAAGTTGTTGCCAATTCAAGTTGATATCTAAGCACAGTATACGTTCATTGAAAGCATATGCACAGCGGAGTTTGAAAGACTTAGCACTTTTTCCATCATGGAGTACTATGGCGCTGTGCATCCAACTGGACAGGCCACCCCAGAGTCGCAGCCCAGAAACTATGATCCATTCGGTCCCGGATTCTTTCAAGAATCTACCTATGATTTGGATGACGCACATTCAAGGTTAGCATGGGTCATTTGAAGTTTTACAGCTACTTACTCTACCAGCACGAGGCCTGACACTGATCCGACTGACATTGGCACTGTGTCTTGCCCACTGTGCAATGACCATTTCAATTCACATGAGGCAGTCGCGGACCATCTCAATTGATCGTGTTATCACCAAAATACGACACTCCCTGCACCCAGAGGATTGAAACGAGCGCCAGAAAGCAATGTACGAGCACAATATCACCCCAGATCTGGATACCACTACGTTCTCCCAGACCATCCGCCTCCCCATAATCTTTTTCAGGAAATGCAAGACCATCCCCTTCAGCCTGAGCGACGTCTGAACCCATGGTACCCATTTGATGGCCCAGGAGAATGGTCACTAGCGAAGTTTTTAGTTGAAAATCTCTCACAAACTCAGATAGAGCAATTCCTGAAGTTGGAATGGGTGCGTTCATGTCAACTTCAGTCTCTCAGTCTGACTAACATCTATTTTGTCTCCTAGTTCAAGACACAAGAGTGACCACAATTCAAATCAAAGGATGAGTTGTTCTATTACTTGGAGCAACTTCCTGGACATGGACCGAAATGGCAGTGTACTGAGTTTCGCCTGAAGGGTTATGAGACTGAGCGGCCGATTCACCTCATCTGGAGAGACGGTTTAGAAGTTGTGAAGCAGCTTTTCTCCAATCTGGTGTACGCAAATCACATGTGTTACAACCCTCACCATATCTACAATGGACAAGAACGCGAAATCGGAGAGTTCTGGACATCAGATGATGCCTGGAATATACAGGCATGCATTTATTTTGATTCCTAGCTGCATCACTGATCTTCAAACCTCGTAGGATCAGCTTCCTGAAGGCGCTACTATCGTACCAATTATCACCGCTTCGGACAAGACTCCCATCACGCGACACACTGGTGGACTAGAAATGCACCACACCCTGCTGGCTTCGTCGGCAATGTCAGTCTCCGATCGCAATGACCCCCTTATCAATGTTGTTTTGATGGAAGATGACGAAGTCGCTGGTCCAGAAGTAGACCCAGCATTAGCATGGGTTTCCCATGCAAATCCAGACGCTCAGTGACACCTACATGCCCCATGTCCAGTACGCAATCATTTCTTGAAAGGAATTATGTCCGACGATGCGAAAATCGCTTTCAATGTTACCATCAACCCCGATCACAAATGCTTGACCATCATTGAGCTTCAAACGCTATATGACCTTGTTGACTTCTTGCAGACTCTCCACCACCACTTCGCAATCAACAATCTCAATATTCAGAGCACTCGGATACTCTTGAATGTTTGGTTCAAGTTTCAAATTCAGCTACACTCGGCTTTCCACAAGCGCACCATTATGCCTAGTCAATTATTGCAAGCTGAACCCCCCTCCAGCGAGTTCTCCTACGGCCGCTGTGATACTGTTCTCATTCAGAACAACAGGAGCAATGGTGCGTCCTTTTTTAAAATCTTTCTGGAACATATTAACCTTAGGTTTATTTCACAGTTCCTTGTGTAGTTCAAGTCCGAGCCGTGTTCCAGCCGACCACACTGCCCATCGAAGCGCCCGCACTTGCTCAGGTGCTTGCGTATGTTCAACATTTCGACATCATTGGAGACACACCGGAGCCTACAACGGGGATGTGGAGACTCACGCGCTCATTCATTCACAACGTCTTACAGCCGCAGTCCAGAACGCAATGTGGTTCTATAATTCCTCTCACCGATATCACTCATGGGGTGGAACTGATCCCTGTGTATGACACCTTGTTACCCAAGGAGGTCAACTCGAGCAATTCGATGGAGATTTTTAATGACTATTTTCTTAACAACTTCGCTGACAAAGAACTGTACCATACACTAGCAGTAGCATTTGGTGGCTAGTCATAGTGGTAGATTGAAATCAGCGCGTCTTATCATATCTTTCAATTTGTTATTTAATTTTGTGTGCGATAAACCAATCTTTGGGCATTGCAAACACTTACATGTCCGCACCCGCATCTCCACCAATCAGCAGCCTGCGCTACTGAGGTCGTAAGCGTTCGTAAGTGTCCGTAACGCGCGTAAGTTAAGCGTTCATTTCATGGTTTTGCAGATGCTTTTCTGTATCGTAACGGCACCGGCGCCAGCCCTTGGCATGTTTTGTCGAATTAAACACAAACTAGTCTTCTGATTTCATTTTGCATCGGCGATCAACATAAAGGCGTACGGTTCGGTCAAAAATTAAATTAAATTAATTCAACAAAACTCACCGCTCTACCTCATATGGATGTAATACCGCTAAAGGCTCGAAGAAGAGAGTGAGAAGCAGATGCACTTCTCTGGGACTCATTATTGTAGCACATTTATCAACATCTTATGAACGTGCCGGTCAATGCAGACTATAAGGAATTCTGTGCGATAATGCCTGCTCGTTTCCTCATATACTGTGGCCGCGCCTGGTGACCTAGAACTGTGACGATTCAGGAGTGAATCAGATTCATTCAACGAGGCGGTGTGTGACACTACTACAGAACAGAACGACAAAGTATCATGCAGAAATATCATCAAGTAAGTAAGCAACAGGAGAGCGACGGAATGAAAACAACTAGAAATACAGCAAATGAAATAATATAGCGAATCGAGTCTCTGGAGAACTACACACCCATGTGGACAAATACAATCTGCTGTTCTAGTGGAATCTTGTTGCGCAACGACTTCACAGCCTTGTGTAGCGCTACCGCGGCGTGTGTGCAGTCCAATCTCCTTGAATCATCAATTCGAATGAGTTTACGGTAGAAGGCAGACGCGACCTGGCGTGCAACCTCGTCGTCAACAGACCACATAGAACCAATCACACTGCGAAATCCGCAAAATTGCATAGCTGCAGCAAGATGGATCGACTCGTCGGGACTCTTCTCATCGCCCACGGTAGTGTGGCAGGCCGATAAGAATGCAAACTCCGAGTTCTCCCAGTTGGATCGGATGATATCCTTGATCATCAAAGGCCCATCGCGCATGGCAAACGAAGACTCAAATGGTTGTTGTCGATTCGGCATTCCATGGCAGGCTAGGTGAAGCCACTGATTATGATTGAGTGCATCGAGTGCACCCTGCACTGTTGCGTCGCTATCCTCAAGCGATGTGAAGGACGACACGACGGGCTCAACACGCTTAGCTACGATGGCTAGCTCGGGAGCGACACATCGGAGTCCCTTCCCTCTGTCTGGGTTCGCTTGACCAATGGCAACAAAATGTTGCAAGGACGGATCTCGAGAAACCTGTTTTCTCGCACGAATGAGAGTCGCCAAAGTGGGGGTGTAAGAAGATATGTAAATGTCTGACAAATTGTCTTTGTTCTCCTCGTAGGGTCCTGCTGCATGGATAGGAAGCAGCGTGAATTCAGCAGTGGGACACCACCAGATACGCGAGCGAGGGGGGATTTTGGACTTCTCAAGGGATTGGATTATGGGTTGGACGACATGATCCCAAAGCTTGCGAAGGATGCGAACAAGCGTGTATTGACGATCAGAAGAACCGAACATCCCTGCAAGTGACTGGAACTCGGAGGAGAGCTCGGACACTTCGGCTTGCGTAGTGTCAAGCGAAACGTGGACAGGATCTTCTGTGCTATGGATAATCAAGGCGTCACAGCCATATTGGCTTGCATTAAGAATAATGACTGGACCATCTTCTGCCGCTTTCTGTAGGTCAGAGAACAGGGGAGGTAGGAGAAAACGCGAAAAGCCGTGAAGCATGCGAATGCGTGAGACGATGTCATCCCATTGCATGGTCAGTTGTCGGATTTGGGGAGACTGATCGAACACGTTATGAAGACGAAAACTCAACCGCTTGAACTCTTCTGCCAAGGCTGTGCCAGTATGGCTCGAAACAGAAAGTTCATCGAGTGGTGTGCTGAAGCGTGCCAACTGGGTCCAGAATACTGCGCGACCTTGCTCCACCAGCTCCACCGCAGTCATCAGCGCACCATGACGAACACTGCATGAAAAAGCATCTGTGGCAAGGGAAGAAACAGCCTCCCTGATGACATCGAAATGATGTGAAGAAGACGACAAGAGAGCAACGCGCTGATCAAGGAATTTCAGTGCAGTCTTATAGGCAAGCAATGCAGAGTCGTGATTGAGGGTGTCGGCGGAGGCTGCCCATGACTTGGCAACACTAAGATCTGTGCGGGATGCTGCATTTGATAAGCAGGAGAGTTGCAAATACAAGCTAAATGCCTCATCAAGGTCAGACATGATGCCACGCTGCTCGAATCTGCTTTGAAGGCTGATGGCGAGATTGTTCAGAGACATGGATCGATCTGAATGACCGGGGGGATAGAGGAGCAATGCAGCGCGATGGAGCTCGATGGCCTCATCAAGGTCAGACATGATGCCACGCTGCTCGAATCTGCTTTGAAGGCTGATGGCGAGATTGTTCAGAGACATGGATCGATCTGAATGACCGGGGGGATAGAGGAGCAATGCAGCGCGATGGAGCTCGATGGCCTCATCAAGGTCAGACATGATGCCACGCTGCTCGAATCTGCTTCGAAGGCTGATGGCAAGATTGTTCAGAGACGAGGATCGAAGTGAATGACCGGGGGGACGGAGGAGTAATGCAGCGCGATGGAGCTCGATGGCCTCATCAAGGTCAGACATGATGCCACGCTGCTTGAATCTGCCATGAAGACTGAGTGCGAGATTGTTCAGAGACATGGATCGATGCGAATGACCGGGGGGACGGAGGAGTAATGCAGCGCGATGGAGCTCGATGGCCTCATCAAGGTCAGACATGATGCCACGCTGCTCGAATCTGCTTTGAAGGCTGATGGCGAGATTGTTCAGAGACATGGATCGATCTGAATGACCGGGGGGACGGAGGAGTAATGCAGCGCGATGGAGCTCGATGGCCTCATCAAGGTCAGACATGATGCCACGCTGCTCGAATCTGCTTCGAAGGCTGTTGGCGAGATTGTTCAGAGACATGGATCGATCTGAATGACCGGGGAGACGGAGGAGTAATGCAGCGCGATGGAGCTCGATGGCCTCATCAAGGTCAGACATGATGCCACGCTGCTCGAATCTGCTTTGAAGGCTGATGGCGAGATTGTTCAGAGACATGGATCGATCTGAATGACCGGGGGGATAGAGGAGCAATGCAGCGCGATGGAGCTCGATGGCCTCATCAAGGTCAGACATGATGCCACGCTGCTCGAATCTGCTTCGAAGGCTGATGGCAAGATTGTTCAGAGACGAGGATCGAAGTGAATGACCGGGGGGACGGAGGAGTAATGCAGCGCGATGGAGCTCGATGGCCTCATCAAGGTCAGACATGATGCCACGCTGCTTGAATCTGCCATGAAGACTGAGTGCGAGATTGTTCAGAGACATGGATCGATGCGAATGACCGGGGGGATAGAGGAGTAATGCAGCGCGATGGAGCTCGATGGCCTCATCAAGGTCAGACATGATGCCACGCTGCTCGAATCTGCTTCGAAGGCTGTTGGCGAGATTGTTCAGAGACATGGATCGATCTGAATGACCGGGGAGACGGAGGAGTAATGCAGCGCGATGGAGCTCGATGGCCTCATCAAGGTCAGACATGATGCCACGCTGCTCGAATCTGCTTTGAAGGCTGATGGCGAGATTGTTCAGAGACATGGATCGATCTGAATGACCGGGGGGATAGAGGAGCAATGCAGCGCGATGGAGCTCGATGGCCTCATCAAGGTCAGACATGATGCCACGCTGCTCGAATCTGCTTCGAAGGCTGATGGCAAGATTGTTCAGAGACGAGGATCGAAGTGAATGACCGGGGGGACGGAGGAGTAATGCAGCGCGATGGAGCTCGATGGCCTCATCAAGGTCAGACATGATGCCACGCTGCTTGAATCTGCCATGAAGACTGAGTGCGAGATTGTTCAGAGACATGGATCGATGCGAATGACCGGGGGGATAGAGGAGTAATGCAGCGCGATGGAGCTCGATGGCCTCATCAAGGTCAGACATGATGCCACGCTGCTCGAATCTGCTTCGAAGGCTGTTGGCGAGATTGTTCAGAGACATGGATCGATCTGAATGACCGGGGAGACGGAGGAGTAATGCAGCGCGATGGAGCTCGATGGCCTCATCAAGGTCAGACATGATGCCACGCTGCTCGAATCTGCTTTGAAGGCTGATGGCGAGATTGTTCAGAGACGAGGATCGATCTGAATGACCGGGGGGATAGAGGAGTAATGCAGCGCGATGGAGCTCGATGGCCTCATCAAGGTCAGACATGATGCCACGCTGCTTGAATCTGCCATGAAGACTGAGTGCGAGATTGTTCAGAGACGAGAATCGACGTGAATTGCCTGGAGGACAATGCCGCAACGCAGCTCGACACTTCTCCACATTGTTTGCTGGGTTGGTGGGGAAAGATGACTTCTGCCCCATCTCGCTGTGAAGGGTCTCCGATTGAGTACAAAATGGAGTAAGATCAAACTGAATACACACTTAGGGAGCTGAAACTGCAAGACTGGCACACCGAAGACCTGCCAGTGCGAGGGAAATGATACAGTGAGTGCTCAGTGATCCCAGGAATTTAACGGCGAGCCACAAGGCCATGGTGAGGTTGAGGCTCTGTGGGAGAACTACACGGGGCTAGGGTATTGCACCTTGAATAATATGAAGTCATAAAACCGCATTGAGCTGCGCTTCATGT